>JAODVM010432938.1:0-24332 GCA_025400095.1 Phenganax marumi
GACGAAGGTCCGGGTTAACGGACCGAAAGCTTTGCAATAATAAATATACGTGGTGTATCCACAAACTGTTGCTTATAATGTTGCATCTGTAGGTGCATATTTAAAAATCTCAGCATTGGAAGAGGGAAGAGGAGAATGACCTGAAATAGAGTAGTAGAAAAGATGGATGTGCCAACAATTTTGATTATGCAAGAATCACAATTGTAGCGATTACCTCCCCGTGATTGTATGTTCCAGCTTCCAGTGGATCCGAATGGCAAACCATATTTGCCTGCAGAGATTGTGGAGATGAGTTTCAGTACAGAGGATGAAGAAGATGAGTCGGCTGCTGAAGCACGGCGTCCTGGTAACCATAATGATGACGACGAAAGTGGAGAAGATGCAACTAGTGAAACCTTGGTACAAGATGAAGCCACTCATGGGTATACAATTTATTTTATATATTTAGTACATAAACGGACATGCAGTTGCATATTGTGCTGTTGCATGTAGTATGACAACTACGAGCTGAAAATTTACAAAAAAAATATATGGCTTACAATTTGCTTAAAACTCATTAAAATGCTCTATACCTTGTTAAATGTTTAATCCAATTATTGAGAGATGCTTATGACTACAGTTACTTTATGCGCATACATATTTCTTGCACATCGAAGCAGCACTCCAGACTAAGTGCATCGATATATTTGAAATGTGCCTGACTTATCTTGAAAAGTGTTTCTTTCAGGGGACAACCAGATGATGGTTATGCTGGCAGCGAGCTTGGTTACATGGATGCATTGGCGCAACAAAGAGCTGCGCTAAGTCATCTTTTGGCGGAAAAACAAAAATTGTTGGAAACGCAAGAACATTTAAAAAGACTCCAACAGAATGATGCTATGACACAGGTGGAGGACTCGTTCATTGAGAATTTTTTGCTGCGAATATTCTGCAACTTTGTATATCATGTACTGTATGAGGTGATGGTTGCATACTTTGCACTAGTCACAGCTACTGTAATAAGTGGGTTTCGCCATTAATCTTTGCAAGGGTTTTTCACTTAGCTACATATACTATATAGTAAAGAAAATGTTTCTTTGAAAAGCTCATAAGCTCAAAGCTCATATAACATTGACAAGTACAAACTTACTCATCTCGCATCGTCTCGAAAATTTCTACTATGAACAGCGTGCGTGAATATGTGAACTACATTAACTTCTAGACGGTGTATTGTTTTAGCCAACATATAAGACTGAATGTACATTATAGGTATGGTCGACATGCTATAAATTAAAATGTTTTTACTTATTCTACTTCTTGTTGCAAGACTGCTCTCTTCTTGAACATTTAGACGAGACAGTCAGAAAGACATAAACCACTTGACACGTTTATTCACAACGCCACTGAAGCAAGTACATCGCGACAAGGTGTGACTGCAGATTCTGCCACACAAACTTTGGTTTCTACAGAGCAAAGGTCTAACAAGTATCCTCAGCCTGGTATGTACTGTACGTGTTTACAGTAGTTTGGTACTGCGATTAATATTTTCAAATAGACTGTAATTGACATATACATTTGGAAAGTCGCTTTGAAACCCATGGATTGTTTGAGTCAAATCGACATGCGCCTTGACCGTTTGTTACTTGGTATTGTGTGACTTTCACTTGGAGAGACTTTCAAAACTTCATTGATATTCATAGGCACTTCGGCTTCGAACTCTTTGTTATGGAGAGAATTACGACGCCAACGTGAATTGCAAGAACAGAAATTGAAGAGGCGCAAGGAGAGATTGATGTATGAAAGAAAGGGTAGAAGGTCTGGATTGGAAAATGGCTCAGAAGATGAAGGTTTTGGTCGTAGTACATTAAGTGCGGATATCACTACAGCTACTTGGGGTGGATCAACCCAAATGAGTAGTACTCAGAATGACTCAGTGGTATCTGAAAGTTCGTCACATGACAGTGGCGAAGAGGTACGGCGCATACCATTCCACGTTCATTTTTATAGTAGTTTGTGCAACCTGTAAATGGCAACCTGCAGGTATTTACTATTTCACGCTACTATGTCTAGTTTGGCCACCTAATGTTTTGGCATCTTGTCCATAGTTGCGATTTTTAGCTCATCCCTGATAAAGGCATTGGATTGTTGAATGAATTTTAACTTTTCTTTCCAAGTTGCATTGATTATAAAGTCAGAGTATTCGATAGTTTGCGTGTTTTACCATGACCTGAGAAAATCCTTTTTCTGAAATATAAAAGTTCTCTATTGATTATACGTTGCGAAAGGGCCCAGTGAAGACATGAATGCTTTGTTCTTAGATCTTGGTGGAGGTGGAGGATGACGCTTCAGATGGGATTGTGCAAGCGGAAGAAGAAGAGGAAGCAACTTCTGAAGTTGATATATTTCCAACCGCTTCCATCGCTAATCGAAAACCCAAGAGTGGCATGAAACAGAATGCAAGCGAGAAGCGTTTGCTATTTGGTATGCGTGAAATGCAATTAGTACCATTATACTCTGGGGAGATGTTAATTAGTGCAGAATGATTGATATGTATATAAAACATCAGCGGAGTGTAATGAAAGCTGGCGTTTGTCAATTTTACATCACTCCAGATGCAGAGGAAGTATATACAGCGAAAATTGGTAGCACGCATTTTTCCTGGCAGTTGGCCTTACTGCGCATGTGTTTCCTCCTAGCCAGCACCGTGAATAATTTTTTATTAGAAATTCAATTGGGAAATCCGAATTTTTGTCATAAAAACAGCGATTTTAACGAAACTATCCGGGTGATTTGTTGTGTGATCATAGTTATAATACTCTACCCCAGTAATGTTTGATATGCGTCGGGAAGCTCTACATTAGCTCTACATTACCTAGAGTAGATATTGAGATACCCTGCTCCGTTGTATATAGTAACAGGTCCTTGAGGACAATTCAACTAACTTCTCTAAATTTTGCCATTGCAGAGGGACTAAGAAAGCAAGACTTGGAAAGACATGAGAGATTTAAAGGTTGGCAGAACTCGCTCTTCTCGTCAGGAAATAAGAAGAGTGCGAAAAAAACGCAGGCGAGTGAATGACATATTTTTGAAAGGTCTTTTTTTTACTCCAATATGACAATTTTGAAGTAATGATATAGGTAAAATTTGTTCTGCTGAAGTGCCAAGGGGGTAAAAATGTTCAGCGGCGTTTGCAATATCTGCGGAATTGGCGTTTTGCTGGAACCATTTTTCTTTTAGTAGTTACTAAATGTATACTGCATGTATAGTTAACCAAGATCAGCAGAACTAGAATTTACTGATCACCGTTTTATGTCAAAACGTTTACGATGCTTTGCCTCACACTGTCTTATCGTCGTAGTTTAAAGTACTTGATAGCCGTAACACAGGAAGAGGAAAATCAATTAAGAGAGCAGTTACTGTGTTTTGGTGTTGCGTTGTACGCCATATATGGCGTCCCTTGCGGTAGCAAACTGTGACTTGAAGAGCTTTAAAGTCAAATTGTGTCTTTGGATGGTGTTCACACAGTGAACTCTAAAAAAACTGGACGATAACTTCGCCGCTATCTTTGAAGCCAAATTGCAAATTGAAGGCCGCCATGAAGGCCAAGCCACCGAAATATGACCTATTTTTGAACGCTCTTTTTGACCCTTTAACTTCGTGCTTTAAAGCCGGTTAAAAGCTAAATATCTTATTGATAGATGAAAATTTCATGTACCAAAACTTTTGAGGGCATCCAGTGAGATTTTAAAGTATTTTTTTCACTGCTAATAATGAAAAACAGTTTCGGCAAAAACTTTGAGATGAAATATCTTTTTGATACTAGTGGTACCCTCGCAGTTTTCTTTGATGGATGGTACAAAGCCAGTTTTGAGTTTCTGAAGTTGAATCCTTCGCTTACATTTGACGTTTTAGTAGTCTTTTTTTACTCAAAAACGGGCTTTTCGCTTTCTTTTCCACTCCTGAAGACTCGCCTTAGTCCTTTGAAGCTGAATATTTATTAGACTTTTTTTGCGCGGCTTCCACCTTTGACCTTCAAATTGGCTTCATCCAATCATAGGGCTTTGCAATGGAGTTCTCGTTCCAGTTTTATTGAGTTCACTGTGCTTACATTGACACACAGTTCGCTCAAAGCGAATTGTATTCACAGAAACTTTGAAGTGTAAACTGGTCTTTATAGTATTATAACACTACTTTTAATACTTGTCTCTAATTCTTGTTCAAAACTTTCTTGCATATTTGATGTACTCATGCACGTACATGAGAAATGGATTCTACAGTTCTTTTCGCTACCAGTTTAACACTTGTAGAGAGTTAAGGGCAGCACACAACGAACGCAATTTGGGGACGCGGCGAGAATTTTTGATTTTCAGTTGATCCTGTCCTACATTTTTTGAGTATTCGGAAGCACTTCAACAATTTTGCTGTTTGGTCCGCATATTCTGTAAAATTCCCTTCCACTGATGGTTTTATTTAGTTTTAGAAATTGAAAATTCCCGCCACGTTGTTGAATCGTGTTACGTATGTTGGGTCTTTATACAAAACATTTTTTTGTTTTTGCAGCGGAATGCTGCAGAACTTGCCGCAGAAGAGAGGTTCAATGCTCGAGAGAGATCAATGTGGGAGAGACAGTTTACTGTGCTGCAAGGACAGTTGGAAAACACTACATCACTTTGCAATACCTTACTACGAGATCAACAAACACTGATATCTGTTCTCCTAAACCGCGGAGAAGCGTCACAATCAACAATTGGTAGGAATCATATTATGCAATTTCTATTTGTTCAAAAACGTTTTTGTTTTCATTCAAACTCTTTTCACTCTTCTTGACGTTCCTGCCGTAGTTATTGGAGATATTCTTTGGATGGTTTAACAAAGTTTTTGTTGTATCGTTTTTTTCATGCTTTTCTGTGCACAAAGTAAAGCTACGATTCTTTGGTACAGTAACATCGAATTATTTAATCGCGCTGTTGTAATAAAAAGGAACTGTTCGAAGTATTTGCACGATGTCGATACTTCAACATGTTGCAGGAACTGCCAGGTTTCCAATTTTATTAAACTTCCAGATAATGCCAATATTCATGATGTTTTCACCTGATCATGGACCGGTTGTTCGAAAGGTGGATAGCGCTATCCACTGGATAGTGATTTTTTGTAGCCTTCGTAAAATTTCCCGTTGGTCGTTGTAACATAATATTACGACTTCTAACGATAGTTTAAAGTCTCTAATATTTACACTGTTGACCAAAATGGAACTTTTGACATGTTTTGTCCAATTTTTTGAATGTTAAAAAATTCACTATCCAATGGCTAGCGCTATCCACCTTTCGAACAACCGGCCCCAGTATGTTCGTTGATGGTGTACTCTATTCCTTTTTCCTCTACCGTATTTCCTCTAAGATACGCCTACACCTTCCTCTAGTAAACACCCCCCTCTAGTAGACGCCCCCCAAAAGCGTCGTTTTATTTGAATAAATTGCAGCAAAATAAGACAACATAAAACGTTATACATAAAAACGCATGATCTTTCTTTGTTTGGCTCTGGAATGAGCCTGCTACCATTCTAGTAATTAGATTCTTCATAAAAGCAGGAGTCATTTCAAATTCGCCGGTTTTTGGCTGTGAAGCCTTGCATGTAGACGTTGTAGCGGAACAGTTAAATTGTCATACTTTTGCCCCAGAGCTTGTTAAAGAGTTCGATTGCAAAATAGACGCCTCCCTCTTTTACGCGCCTCCCTCCAATACACGTCGCACTAAATTTCTTCAAAAGTGAATAAACCCCTCGGTGTATATTAGAGGAAATATGGTATTTAACTTATTGAAATAAAACAGCTTGGATATTTTGAAAAACGTTTACTTCACTGTATTTTTATATATCAGATCTATTTTTGTGTAGGTCCAAATTTATTCAATCAATATCAACAACGACAACAAGAAGCTTTACGGCGAATACAGAATTATTTTGAGCAACAACGTTTCCTCGTGCAACAACAACAGATGTTGCAGAATCTTACTGAGTGCTACTCGCAAATGCAGCTACAACATGAAGACATGTTGCATTTGCAGCAAAGTTTTACCCAGTTATTCTCTCATCCAACATCAGCAAGTGAAGAACATACTCCCAGCACTAAACCTGTCACAACTCCTGACGTCCCAGCATCAACGTTGGCAAATACTTCAAATTCATTTAATTTCCAACCTTCCTTTTCTTACCGTCCTGGAGCGGCTGCGCGTGAAACACCACCACCATCACCATTTACTTCAGCCATGCAGGTTATTCATAACTTCATTTCTTTATCTCTACTAATTGTGTACAATACTGTGTCTTTTGCAGAGGTTTTTTCTAGAACTCGGCGTTCAAATTTCCATTGGTTTTCGTCTTCGCGCTTAGCTTATTTTAAATAAGGTCTGGTTCTCAAATATCGCCGTTGGTCAGGGAAGAAAATTATTTCTGATAGACAAAAGATTTTACTCTTGAGTATCCGCAAACGATGCAGGTCGTCGGTCATCGGCGACGTATGAGAAGCAGGCTTTAAGGTCATTTTCCATTGCAACCGTATCGTAGCATATTGTTTTGTTCTAAAGTCATTAGCTATGTTCTGGTGCGTACGAAACAAAGAGATCCGCCACGTTATGCTACGGTGTGGCTGTAGTGGAAAACGGCCTTAAGCCTCACTGATAAGAACTACTGCGAAAGAGAGGACAAACTATAAAAGAGTTTTAGCTTGTGCTGTAGTAGCGTTCACCATATACACATTGAGGAGCATGTACCCTTATTAGAATGTCACGATTATTGTATAGTAGCTAAATGGTCATTTAAGGCTCATTGAGAATTTCATGCTAGAGGCCCCAGTCAAACGACTTATTGGAGTAAACCTTAACAACTTGACGAGGTCGCTTTGAAGTGACCATGATAACTTTTAGAAACTTGACTTTTAGGTTCTCAAATAATTGATACTCGGTGTAGCATTGAGAGGAAGTAACCACAGGTTGCACGATCGCCCCACTCTCGTGCACTTTCGTCTTGTTTTAATCTTACAGCTTTGTGCTATAGAGTATACCATCCATCTCGTCATTATCCTGGTCATACTGATTTCGAAGTACACCAATATTTTTAGGCTAAACCCTCTGTGGAACGACATGTAAGTGGAGCTTCTTCTCTACCATCACAACAACCTCACTCATTTGCATCGCTTCCTCGGCTACCCGGGGTACGAACTAGACAATTCCATTTTATGGGAAGCACCGATCCAGGTGCAAGTGTCGCGAGTCCCGAAGCATGTACAAGCCAAGCGTACAATCAAGTTGCAGCAAGTGGTCCTGTCAAACCGATTTCCGCTCGAGTTGTCAGTGCTTCTACTACTAGTCCTGGAAATCCGTCACTTGCTTACAACCCCGGATCATATGGGGGTAAGTGTTGTATACTATATACATTCACATATAGGCTGTATAAAGTGCCAACAAATCCCAACTGTGGAGGAATACGATTCGACTGTCAACTTCGTCATTTCTGTCCAATTAAATGGAAAAAGCATCATGGGAAAGCCAGATGGTTTCAGTTCGCTCCGACTAAAATGTAAATAGTTCAATTGAGTTTTGAAGGAACACGTTATGTTTGGATCGCTTTTTCTTGATGCAATTCGCATAAAGCCCGTTCTCCACTACGCGAATTTGTTCGCGCGAAGAAGAAATCTGGCAATGTGATTGGCTCGTTTTCGACTTTTTCGCGGCGAATTATTTTGCTAGCGAATCACGTTGCTGGATTCATTTTTCGCTCGAAAAAATTCGCGTAGTGGAGAACGGACTTAAAGCCTGATTCACACTGGTCGTAATTCATTGGCGACCTGTTGTCTTTTCTTCCGACAGACAAAGGATTTTACACACGAATGACCACACACAATGGAAATCCCCGATTCTTACGACCCGTGTGAACCAGGCAAAAAGCCTGGTTTACATATAGTCGTAAACGTCGTAAAGATAGAGTCACGATATCTCTCAACGGCCAAAACATTCTATCTTCTTAGCAGTATATCTTATAGAAAACATGCATGTCGTCTACTAATAATTGCTTTGCTAATAATTTGTTTTCAAATGCATTATTTCGGATGTTCAGAAAGTTCGTGACTCTATCTTTACGACTTTTGCGACTATATGGAAACCAGGCTTAAGTTCTAGCGGTATCTTGAACAATGCTTCGTCTTGAGCCTTGCGCTTTTTAATGTTGTGGCCATGACCGAACGAATTTCCTTGGAAAGGCTCTGCAAGTAGGCGGCTAAATTGGTCGAAATGGATCTCGTTAAACTCGCATTCCGTGGCCTATTGCAACACACGCCCGTTGTCTTACAGCGGAAGCGCATAGCTATCGTCCTCGGATGTTAATGTGGTCTTGTTTGAGCGAACGATCGCTTCGTTCGTCAGCACAAGTCCCGTCATCACCCGCGCGTGTAAATTACACGGCATACACCGATCGGGGACCGAATAGGTGCCGAGCAGTCAGAGCCCAACATAACTCGCGCGCGTACAATCACATGATTTCAGTGCATGATTTGCTTTCAGTTGACACAGCCACGGCAACAAAACTAGAAATAGCGGGCGCAGCACGCGTTGCGGACCTATTTTTTTGTTTTGGGAACGATGCGAGTGCGCCTAAATTTGGCTTTCTTTTCGTTGTCGATGGCTTTGTTTTTAAAACAAACGGCACCACATTATCGCAGCGTTCTCGTCCGAAGGCAAAAGTAAAGCATCGTTCTCTGACAACTGGTGCCTAATGTGCATATTGCTTATTTTGCTGGTGTCTTCTGAAATACTCGCCAGGCTGATATGGATGATCTTGCGACATTATCCATGTTTTGGCCTGGTGTACCTAGCATACACAACACTAAAATAAAAAAAATGACCAGCTTGATATAGCGTTTACATGGCTTATGCCAACGAAACGATAGCCCTACTAGTAGTGCCATCTATTTGATAAGGTAACCCTACCCCTAGGGACACAAAAGCACGCAAGCAAATGCATCCTATTATATACTTTGTGCTGAGGGCCAAGTGGTTACAAAGAGGTCGGTTGTTGTACCTGAGAGCGGCGATTGTTAAATTTTTCTGATCCTAAATGCGGTGATTATTCGAAAACGGCGTTCATTGGATCATTTACCGTATTTCAAACATGATTTCGAATCGTTCATCCAAGCATAGAGGCAATTAAAAAGTCTACAAAACACAGTCGTTCAAACCGACGTCAAAAATAAACACTATCGGTAAAGTGTTACTTTATCAGCGCAATCTGTAATTCAAAACGCACAATGCAGTTTAATCAATGGTTTTCAACATTCGTTTATACTGGTGAAGCGACAACACCATTTTCGTGCATGCTCACTCGATTTGAAGTGAAAGTGTTAATTAGGCATCAAATACTAAAAATACCTGCGCTTTCATGACTACTCATGCATTCAAAACAACGAAGTCATGAGACCAAAGTATCAATTTATTTCGCGACGTGACTTCGTGGCAAGTGGTGACTTGATGGCCGGGCCGGGCGACGATTGAAGTTGAACGCGTTTGTGTGGGCGGCAGGGGAGACGAGTTTGGGTGTATCGTGTTCATCGATCTGAATTATTATCGCAGCAAAGTAAACTGTCTAGTTTATCTTGACGGTACCTCCACAGCCATCCACTGCATGTGGGCAAACGGGACTGTACAGCATGTCAGCATCTTTGAATAATCTAAACAGTGTAGCAAATCCATACAAGGTGGTACTAAATTTCTGAATGTTCACTTGTGAAGTGGTAGCACGGTGTTGATTTTGACAGGTGAACTTCCTTTTTCCTTTCTTTTCTTTGCTGAAGCTTTGGACGGGAATTTGGAATTCGCTGGTCGCTTTAGCCCGCATTTCTCTCTCGTTTTCTCAACAGTACTACTGTGCTCTTGTTTCGAAGGTATGATTAAAACATTTGTGCATGTTGTTTACTTTTTCAAAGACATCGAAACCATGTAACTTGTCAAATCTTGTATGGGCTCGAAGTCCAACGCCATATACAAATACCCTCGCATCCTCTGAAAGCTTTTTAAAATTCATAGCAATTGTACACCTCGTGTGAGTACAGGAAATGTTGTGAAGCGTTTTTGTACTTTAAGTCCCTCGAAATCGTATCCCATTTTGATAAACTTAGCATTCTTCGACTTGATCTGAGTTCGACATTTGCACAAACAATTCTTTCACAAATATGATTGAACTTTATTGCACAAGTATTTTTCATTGTTTTGTAAGTCGTAAATGTTGCCGTTATGAAAATGTTGTAATGCTTTTTCCACTTTCCAGCGGAGACCGGCTCCTTTTCGTAGGCGAGGATAGATGTTTTGCTTTAACAGAAATTGCTAGGTAATTTCCAACAAGAAATCACCTGCCTGTTGTCGGCGGCAGTCAGCAAGCTTTTTTCGAATTTCTGTGCATTTGTTTGCAAGTCTCCTACTGGTGAACAATATTGAGTCGGGCATATATGCAAAAGTCTACGTTTTCCCATCATAGAGGTTGTAAAGGCACAGCTTTCTTCAACGTAGCCGCGGAATGTGTGGAATGTTTTGTTTGAAAAGAAGGAAATAATGACACGTCGCCACTGTCATTATGGTAGTCATTTCTTGTGCAGAAAATTTTTTCTTGAAGCCGCACAGAGCAAAGCAATGCACTTATTTTTCACTACCGCACCATTATATAGGTCTAGCATATTTTTGGAATGTTTAAATTATTGCAAATCAAGATCTATTAGTTTGAAACATGTAAAACATTTTGTGGAGTGTAGGAAACTTGAGTTGTAACCAAGGTTCCTGGAAAACAAAACTATTTGATTAGCTGTTTAACAGGCAATGCCTGCTAATGCATCCTACTGATATTTTACTCTGCCCATGAATACTAAATGAGTTCACTCAGCAGAGTGAAATTGCAAGATAGTTGTTTAACTGAACCATTTCTGTGTTTCTTCTGTCGACCCATTGACTGGCAATGCACTTGAATGTTCCTTACTCATATATTTTGCTTCGTCCTTGCCAATTAACGGTTGTGGATTGTGCAGTAGAATTGCAGCAAAGGTTTTAGAACTTGATAGTGCATTTCTTCAACATTTGACAGAGTAAAATAACAAATAAAGTAACTGGCATTGTAGAGACAAAATAAAGTGAAAAAGTGCTAACAAGGCACTTGGAAGTGCCTTGTGCTAAGTTGCAACGGTCGTACCCAAATGGATGAAGTTGTCTGCCATTGGACAGAGTAAATATAAGTGTATTTGACAGGGTAAAATGCTAGAAATGCGCAATTCCAGGTGTTGAGTTGGTTTTGATGTAGACAACAAGAATGAAATCTGTCTTTATAGCTTAAAACAGCATCATAAATTGAGTGAAAATGCACAGTTTGGTTGCAGTGTGTTGTAAAATGTGGAAAATGTAGCCCTATGAAGTTATGTACTTTGTAGCATTACGGAATGTGTATTGTCAATACCCGCCCACAGGTATTGTTAAAGATAGAATAGTACATATAATAAGCTAGCTAAGACGGAATTAGAAGAACCTTAAAATTTGTGCATGATGGTTATGCTGGTTATCTGTAGCCTGGCCTGACTTATATGATAGCATAAATAAATGAGATGGCCATTTCCTGACTCTTGTTCTGTTGTAATAATGTAGTATGGCTACAAAGTATTTTATACTCGGTCAAAGTATAGAGAATAATGCAAATTATGTATGTTTTTGTATTGCATGCAAAAGCTTTAATTTTTGCATTTCACAATGTTTTGCTATTAAACGTTCCAATTTTACTTCTTTTAGGATGCTTTGTGTGATGATGGCTTTTTTCTTGATGTTTAATTAAGTCAAAATTAAGCTGATAGCTAGAATTGCCCAGTACAATGCAATGCATTACACTGCAGCATTATGTAGAGGGTAGTAAAAGGGCAAAGTGTAGCTTGGACATGCATTGGGTCAAGTAGCAACAGTCTTGCCCTGAGGAGTAAAATTGTCTGGTGTTTGACTGAATAAAATATATAGGTAGGACGTTGCATTGGAATGTATTGCTAGTAAATGGGATAACAAGAGAATTGGCAGATAGTTTTGTCAACAAGAGAAAGTAGTTTAATTGAAAAGAGAAAATGGTCAGTACTTAAGTTAACCGATAGATTAACTTAGTGATTCACCTTGGCAAGCAGAAATTTCTCGTGTTAGGCAATGAAATACTTAAGTAGAACAGTTCAACACAGTGCATTGCTAGAGCAATGCACTGTGCTTTAAAGCACTCGAGCGCTAAAGTGACATATGTAAGTAGGGACACCTGTGTGTGTGCTTTGCCATTCGACAACTTAGAGTTTTACCATGGTAAGTAAAATCATTTGGTGTTTGGAGCTGATTACATGGGTAGTTTGAGACATCTGCACTAAGATTCCATTCTGGTCCCTAATTCATGGGGATAAGTTTGACTCTAAACACATTAACTTTAAGACAGCTAAAAATTAATTTTGAACAAAAGTTTCAAAAATGAGCTAATTGTAATTGTCATTCTCATGATAATGGGTTTGTTGCAATTATTCAGTGACAATTTCTGAATTGAACAAGTGATGGTAAACTTGTGCATGATCTTTCCACGTTTTCATGCATCAGCAGGATTGGACACTATGCTTGGGCCGAGAATATCCCATGTAGTCAGTTGCTTGGATAAAGTAAATTATTAAGGTAGCATGCACTGAAGCAATTACTTCATAGTGAAACCTCGAACGTTACTGCTTTTGTGACTTCAGAACTACCATGTCGGCCAAAAAACCAGTTAGAGTTTGGGGAAACGGCTGTTATGATGTCTTTCACTTTGGTCATGCCAATTTCATTCGGCAAGCGAAGCTGATGGGAGACTACATGATTGCTGGCGTACACGGTGATGCTGACATCATGAAAAACAAGGGAAAGCCAGTGATGGACCAAGTTGAACGAGCTCGAATGATCTCGGCTGTGAGATGGGTTGATGAAGTTCAGGAGAATGTACCTTACGGGAATGTTCTGCAGACTCTGGATGACCACAATTGTGACTTTTGTGTGCACGGTGACGACATTGCTCGCGATGCCAGTGGTAATGATATCTATCAAGCCTGCAAAGAGCTCGGAAGATTCCAAGAGTGCAAACGAACTGATGGTATTTCCACTACCGGACTTATAGATCGAATACTTCTGAACACTGATCTGAACTTCTTTGGACCAGAGTTTAAAAGGAAAGGTAGCCCTAACAAACCTAGAGAGATGCCACCAGAGTACTATGAGCAGAAGATTAAGGACTTCACTCCTGTAGATTCGTACCCCAAACCTGGTGACAAAATTTTGTATACACAAGGTGTTTTTGATTTGTTGCACTCTGGGCAAGTCAGTTTCTTGGAGAAGTGCAGGAATTCCGAGGACAATGTCTTTCTGATTGTCGGTTTGTTAAGTGATGAAGAAGTAAATCGTATTTATGGCACATATCCAATCACGAATGCATACGAACGAGCTCTAGCCTTACTTTCTTGTCGCTATGTAGATCAAGTCATCATAGGAGTACCTTTTTTTGTCACTGAAGATCTCCTACTCAGACACAAAGTAAGTTAACTTGTTTAGATGGATTGCTTCCCAAAGTGCCAAGTTTTTTTCATTTCACTTTGCCTCATGGTAGACAAATTTACTTGTTAAGGTATATGCTTGAAGGTAATAGGACTCTTATTAATCCATTAACATAGTATGTGCCCAAGTTATTATGTATTTTACTTTGTGTAACTTCAGATGATTTTACTCATCAAAATGGATAGACTGTGTTAATCACAATTACTGCTCAACCCTATGGCTGAATTGCATATTTTTACAAATGATCTGTGTGTAGGTATAATGCAATATGCTATAACTCTAGATCTAATACATTTAACCTAAATTGTTTAGTATTGCAACAGGTGTGACACTAGTTTCTTGATCTGCATATGCTAGCTCACCTTGTTAACTTTTCCCTATGAGAGAAAACCTCAGTGTTAGGAGAAAACGTAGAACTTTTGGCAGAGTATTTGACATACTCTTTACATAAGGAGATTTTTGCCTGTACCAAGGTCGAACACACACCTTCAGTGGTGGTTGGTGATACTCTGAAAGGCACTTTTCATGATGACTGCACAAAAGCCCCATAGGCTAGACCCTAACAGCTTAAGTGGGTTCACTTAACTTGTTAACCCACTACCTGAGAAAAGTTTTCCCCTAGCAAGTGAAGGCAGACATGAAGCAGGTTAAATATATAAATATAGGGCATTAGGGTACATTACCAGTTAATGGGCTGATATTTGTCTATTTTGTGCATTTAGATTGACTATGTTTGCCATGGCAAAATGTGGGATTGTCCTGATGACCCTTACGCTGTGCCGAAGCAGAAGAATATGTACCGTGTTGTGGATAGTGGCAGTGAGTTGACCACGGAAATGATCATTGAGAGGATTGTGAGTCATGCGTAAGTGCAGTCATTTTGTGAACCTCACTGATGTGTCTCAAGGCTGCCAACTAGCAAGCGAGCAAGCTTGCACACGATAGTGTTTTTACCTTTTTATAGGAAGTTGGAAACTAGCTTCCTCATCACACACCTCTACAAGACAATTAAGACTCTGGTAACATAATATAGAAGCAGAGGTTTTCTAGTTCGTAAATCGTCAGCCAATTTTCCTTGCTAGTCCATTTATTGGCAATATCAGTCCAATTGCCTTTCTTATGTATTTTACTCTGTTTCACACCAGACATTTTTACTTGTTGGAGAAGTCTTGTCAGTCCATAAGTTGTTTTGGCCAGCATGTGTGACACGAATCCTGATGAAGAAGATATGTTTCTTTTTTTTAAATGTGTTTCGCCCTAGATTTCTGAGTGTTCAACCAATTAGCAGCCCCATATTTCCAAGGCTCTTTTAGTTACAATACTGTTAACGTTGTTTTTTTGCATTACAGGGGTATGTATTATGTTCGCAACACCAAGAAATCAGAAAGTCAGTTCTCAAACCCTGCTCCAGCCATTCCACTTGAAGAAACAGTAAACTGAGGTCTGGTTTACAGCTTAGACCATCTATGTTTTAGAGAGCTAAGTAATTCACAAATTCGAGATTTTCAAAGAATTTCATTGAAGCAAATCGTTTAGAACAGCACTACTGACCTGAATACACAAACAAAATTAAAACATGTATAGAGTCATCCATTTTGCTGACCATTAGATAGGCTATTCCTTCAAATTTAATTCCAAAACTAGTTATTCGTAAAACGAAATCAAAAGACATTAGTGTTTAATCGGTCACTTGGAACTGAAGGCAAAGTGTCTGCTGGTTAAGTCTTCAGTTTCAAAGTACCAGTTTCTTGAGACATTTCAATGTTCTATTAATTGGAAAATTTTTCAAACAACTAGTAGTCAGAAATATTTTCAAAGTACCAATAGTGTCAGGGTACTAGTGAAATGTTCTAGTAGTTTGAACTATTTTCAAGGTACTGGTCATTGGACAATTTTTAAAGTCTAGCATCTTTTAAGCAGTTCAGGTTTTGGAGAGTTAATGTGATTAAAAAAACAAAACAATAGACACTCAGTAGAACATGTTATTCTAAATGATTGAACAAGTAGTACTTGTCATCGTCAGTAGAAACGTTTAGAATAAAATGTTGACTGTTATTTAATGTATATTGTTTTGTGTTTTATTACAATACTTTATGGCAGCTGTAAGTAATTTGATTAATCATTGCACGCTTCTTTAAAAATTTTTGTCAAAGAGAGATTTGAATATTTCTTCAAGAGTTTCGAAGATTGTGATGATGTTTAGAATTGTGAGTTCAAATACAATAAAAGACTTTTACTGCATTTCAAAGTCCTCAAGCAGTTTGAAAGCTTGCTTGCTGCTTGCCTATGTGTAAAATGCTCTTGGACTCTGAAATCCAGTTCTTTAACTCTTACTCCTGATCAAGCAAGACTATAAATTTTAGTATGTAACATAAACAGGTTTGTAATGGGTTTTTTCTTGGATCTATAGTTTGTCATTTTTTGTGTCTAAACCAGCCCTTGATAAAACCTGGCTACTGGTTATAGGTTTAGCTGGGACTATACAGCATGACAATGATTTCTGATTGACTTTAATTCACCGTTGGAAATTAGCAATGCAATACAAAAAAGCTGCAGTCAAACAAGCTTCGGCGAGGTATTTATTGCACGAACCCCGTTGTAAAATCTAGGAATGGGGTTGATTAGTTGAAGCAAACTTTGATGGCTAGCTGTGCACAAATATTGAATAAAAAATGTCAATGTACAAAGACCTCATTTGCTTTCGTGTTGTCCTTTTCCAATAAATGCCTGATCTGTTAGTGATTGTCATTTAAAATTGAAATCTTCCACCATTCAAAAGTTTGGTCATTAACAAGGGAAACAGGCAGATCATTTTGCAAATTCCAGTTTTTCAGCTCCAGCTGGTTGCAGCCCAACTCTCTGGCTCCAGCATTGTGTTTTGCAATACACTACACAGCATAGGATCATGAAATACGACCAGCAGGATAAATGGATAATAGCATACATGTATATTATTTGGCCTCTCTTTGTACATTGAATAATTGAAACTGGAGCTGGAACATGAGGTGCATTATTCACTCAATTGGAGGTTTTTGGGTTTTTCACAAGAGCGAAAAGCTGTTGAGAAAGATGATTGAAATATTCTGCTGTTCAGTCACTTTTAGAACTCCTAACACATGCATTATTATGACATTTTTAGTACATATATAAAGCAAAACAGTTACTAATAGCTACATTCTAGTCATCTGATATTTTAAAATTTAAGCTGGAGTTGAAAGAAGGCATCCCCAGCTCTGGCTGGCCAAAATTGCTGGGAGCTCCAGCAGGCATCCAGTCATCTGGTGCACAGCCCTAAATTTAGTGCACCCATTGGCTCACAGGAATTTCTTCCTGTTGAGTAAAGTACTTATGCAGTGGAAGAGTTAAATGTATTAGGAGGTGCTCAATAATGCATTGCTAGCATTGGGTTAAAGTTTCCATGACTGGAATAGGATTTTAAAACAATGGATACTGCATGTCAGTAAATTGAAGAATCATTATACAGTATGCATATACGGCCATATACCGTAATTGTTCGAATAAATGTTGCAGTATTTGTTAAAATTTTGGTGCTTAAGGTGTGGTATTTATTCGAGGGTGGTGTTTATTCCAAAAATTACGGCATATTTTATTAAAACACCCATGAGGGAACAAGTATATCTAAGAATCATCGTGACTGCATTTGAGCCATCAGCTGTTCATCTTGGGCAGACATGGCTGTCAATTTCTTGCCAATTCTCTCGTGAATATCTAGATATTTTGCAACGCATCTGTCTAAACACACTGACTCCCCTTTTGTTAATTCTCCCTCTTTGTACTGTGGTGATATACATTTCTTTTGACAAGCAGATGTTAATCTATAAGAATACAAACTACCTTTACCCATCAAATGGCAAGACTCTCACCCTGAGGAAAATCGTGTGATGTTAAACGGAGTTGAAGATAGACGTATGTGAAACTGGGGGGGGGGGGCATTGAATGCAGCAGATCACCAGTCTATGGTTTGATAAATTGTTGAGTATCTAGCCTCTACACTTACTTATTGAATAGGTCAGTCATCATTTCTATCTCTAAATCAGCCATAATTTGCATATTTTGGGCAGCTTTGGCATCCATTTTGAAATTTTCAATGAAAGAGCTTAATATTCCAGTATTGTCTAAACAGTCGACTGTTTGAGGGTATAAATATCTTCTTCCAGTACAAAATGGTTTGAAACTTTCAGATCATAAAAACTTTCGAATTCTCCTTCTGGAGTATACAATATTGTGACCACAGTGCCTCTGGTTTGTGGCACTGAACTATATTCCACATATACAGTATTATACACATACACCACATGTATAATGTATAATCCTGCATGTATCACATGTATATATAGTTCAGTGGTTTGTAGACGAGTTTCCGGTTCAGTCCGAGTACTTTACGATGTTTATCCGATTGCAGCACGCTGGATGACGACTATCATGCGTTGAACTTGAAAGCAACAATGTCGAAGAAGCAAAGTGGTTATAATCTTTCAAAAGGAAATAGATGAACTTTTTTTACGAGTTTTTTCCTCAATACTATTTATAAGATGCCATAAATACTGCTGTGGACTATATTATGGGTCTCAAGGAGTCCAAAATCCGCTTTTTCCCTTATGAAGAAGTGCAAAGACGAGGTACTATTTAAATAGCAACTTCTTGACCAAAAATATATTTTTAACGACTACAAATTAGATTTGAGTGTTTGTGTTTACAATAATTTATTTTGTAGTCACCGAAGATGAGCTGAAAAGGCTTCGTTTGGCATTCAAACGAATCGCTGGTGCCAGTGGGGTCATAAGTAAATCGTTATTTTTTCGTGAAGTTTTAGGCGATAGCGTTCCAGCAAAGTTAGCCGACGTATGTACAAAACATTTTTAAATAACTTTTATCTTTATTTAATTTGTTACTGCGTTTTAATTAAGCTTTAGATTACATTATATTTATATATCCAAAGTTCAAACACGATTTCTTGGTGGAAAATATGTACTAATGCGCTAATTTCATGCCTGCATTTAAAATACCCGGCACCGAGGTTTATATTGCAAAAGTGAAACGCTCTCCTCTCCGGTTGGAACATTTAATACTTTATTGCAAACTTTTGGCAGTCAGTCTACGGCCTTCGACAAGTAGAATACAAATATTTCTATATTAAATTTTTCTGCCTGTTGAAGGCTATATAGAGTGACCACTGAAAGCTTGCAAAATAAGTAATATTTCAATCAGATAACGTGTTACGTATTCAGTACGCTTCATCCTGGTTGCACATCCGCAGCTTGTTCTATTAATATTTATAATGTTTATGTGCATGTTGTTTGTGATGGTATTTTGTCTGAAAATTGTTTGGTGAAATGTGTGAAACTTATAATACAGATTTATGTGGTAGTTAGTTTGCAGAATTTAAATATTCTGACCTCTTGAGCCTTGCTTTGCAATCAGCTTCCTTGCTCGCTTTCCGTTGAGCCTGCTGCACACAGATGTGATCCTTGAAATAAATGTAACTGGAAGTGTAACACCTATGATTTGAGTCTATGATTGAGTGAAACCAGATGCTTGCCAAAAAATTTTCACTCCCTCCTGAAAGTGAGAATTTACACTATAATTTCACAATGCAGAAACACTATAATTTCACAACCAAACCAAGTTGAAAAAAGAAACAGATGTGATAAAAATTGACTGAGTGGAAATGTTAAAAAGTAAATGGTCACTTTTTGCAAAGTTGTTGATTAATTTCATTTTATAAAACTAAAAGCATGTAGAGTTATAGTGAGGAGACAGGCTCTTTGCACATCACTACTTACAATAGACTATTATAAAAAGATGGTAGCAGCACAATGCAGGAAAAGACCAGTAGGGGCACTAAACATCAAAAACGATCACCTTGTTTACTGGATGCCAGTGTACAATTATCATGTTGGCAGCTAGTCAACTACAAAGTTGTATTACTGTTACGTCTGGGATAGTAGTCAGCACTTCCGGTCTGCAAAAACGGGACTTGCAGGAATAAGAACTGAGGGACTCAGCATTTATATTTTTATGAGTTTGGGGGACTTAAAAACAATTGTATAGTAATAGTTTAGTTAAACTTAGAACACTACAATTACCAAATGCTGAGTGGGGTGCCTGGGACTGGAGTGAAAAAAGTCAGGGTTTTGTTTACCCTGAGTGGCCCTACTGGTCGTTTCCTATACTGTGGCAGCATGTCGATTCTTATATCACCATCCTCTTCAAGAAATAATTTATATATGTGATAGAAAGACCAGAAGCCACATTGCCTTGAATCAGCAATTTTGTTAACCAGAAAACTAACTACCTGTAGTTTGATGCTGTTCAAGCAAAATTCCTCAACTGTCACTTCTAAAGAACTTAGAACCGCAAAGGATTCTATTAAAATCGACAAACTGCCGTCTTTTTTTATTATGTTGGATTGTCAATTCATGAATTTTTGGTAGTTTTGTTAGGTACTGCTTACATGTAAATTTTGTTCAATCCTTTCATTTGGTTGCCTCACAAAATGGTTAGAACTATTGACCTAAATACAACTGGAACGCTACCTCCATCTAAAGCTCCTTATGATTCGTTGAAGCCAAAAAGTCTTTTACACGGCAAGTAGCTATTCTCAAATCGGCCAAAGTTCAACATGAAAAACTTCACCCCTGGGTTTACGTTTTGGCGAAAACCAGCGGTTTTTAACGAAAGAAAGTTTACAAAGAAGGAAAAAAGGTATATTATGATAGGAAAGAAGGTATCTGCAGCTAAAACTATCGGTAATAGTATACCAGTTCTTTCTAAAACTGTTTCGGCACTTTTTTTCATAATTAATTAATTATATGGTTTAAATTTTTAAATTGATCGCGCCGTTTTCGCGGGTGGAAAGACTAGGGCCGATAACAAATACTTGGCTTCAAATTTCGCGCCTTCGGTACCGTTCCAGTTGTATTTAGTTCAATGGGTTAGCACATAAATGTATTATCAAATACTTGTAAGATAATGACTATTTAAAACGTGTTTTTGTACTGTCTCGGTAGCAAATGTATATTGCGTTTGGTGGTGGCAGCAGAGGAATATATTTTAAAGAATTGATTTGTGGCCTTGCTCTACTTACTCGTGGCTCGTTGATGGACAAATTACGATGTACGTGCACTGTACTGTGATCTCTAAGTAAACTGAAATGATAGCTCCATAAGGAAGCCCCCATGATTGGCTGAAGTCAATATGATGCCAGTAATGGTGGAAAAAGAGATATGTTTTTGTGGGCCAGCTCTCATATATAACCATGTAACTGCTGATATAATATTTCTATATTTTTAGTTATATTTGAGATATATTCAAGTGATGGCAATCAGGTAGCCCAGGATGATATGGAAAGTCTTCTTCTTGCATCTGAAGGAGGCAGGGTACCTGACTCGATTAGACAGCTTTTTGCTTTGGTAAGTTTTTGTTCTAATGCTGAGAGAGAATGCGGTAAGCAAATGTCGCAGCCTAATGTTGTTTATCTGGCGTTAGAGCGAGAGAGTGACGTCGCAAGACTTCTGTGATTGGCTGAGAAGACATCCCGACTCAATTACATTGTCAAAATGGTTGATAAAACAAGGGAATGGTTTACAGTTGACAGACTATGGAGAGACGCCGACATTTTATCAGACTCTTGCAAAATTTACTGGATGTAAGTAACTTTGCTTGCTCAGTGAGGTGGTTTGAAAAGTTTGTGAAAACACTCCGAGAAGTATGTTGATAAATCACGAATTTGCACTTCGTTTTCCAGCACACTTATTGGTGTTCTACAAACGGGTAATAAATTTTAAAAACACTTTGTCGTTTATTTTTCAATTTCTACTCTTGAAAACGAATTTGCGTTCAGAGAAAGAGTCGACGAGAAAATTTTGAACGGTCATTATTAACGTGGTATCAAGACTGCGAAATGGTGCTGATTTTCATTCTGTTTACTTGCGAATTTCTAACGATTTTAAAGTGTAAATTTATTGTTTCGTGCTCGTGTGAAAACGTTGGAAGCGTAAAGCCAGCATTCCAATTGCGTTTTTAGAGCAAAGTTTCTAAAAGAGGCGAAAATTCACATCATATGGTCATAGTGCAAACTTTCCGGGGGGGGGTGTTGCAGTTACTCGTGATGTGTTAAACCATACGGTTAATTGATATTTCTACAGGGTGCGAAACAAAGTATCAGATTCGTATTATTTCCTATTACTTGTTATGAATAGGAAAGTTAGATAGATGAACAATATGAGAAATGGAAAACCTACGAATTGCCTTGCGTATACAGACAGCGCCCGCATTCACCCCGGAATCTGAATTTTTCACGTGGACAAATACCCATGGCACGTGTCTTGTATGCTTGCGCTATTGAATGTGATTATGGCCACTTGCGCTAGGGGCGAGTGAAGTTACCGAAGTATTTATATAGACGACTTTAGTTTGTGCAAAATTCACGAGTGCATAGTTACATTTCAGTTGAAGTTACGTGTAATATGAGCGATATTTGGTTTTGTCGTCGACATTAAACTAAATGCCTTGAAAGGATAAGAAGGGCGAGCTTTGCTGTTAATGTACATAGAGTGAGATAGTGTTCGAGATACTATAGCTTTTTGATAGCCTTATTTCAATGAATTTAATTCAATTGAAGATTGAAATTTATTATGGCTTAGGTACAGTTCGTAGGTCATCGTATTTCATTTAACTTGAATACAATGTTTACGTTTTTGCGTTTAATATTACAACATACGTTATAGATTTAAGATTTACATCTTGGCGTTTAAGCACAATCTTGTCTGGGTTCTTGGTTCTATACATTAAATGAATCTTGACATAAGTACTGTCGACATGTTTTTTGGCTCAAAGCGTTCAACCACTTTTGAATATTCAATTCAGTACGAAATTTTCTGAAATTAAATACTTCAACATTCAAAGCCAGTAGCCAGCTATGAACCTATCTTGCAAAGCTTTTCCTTATGCCTGTTCATCAGCGTTTGCCTCTTGAAACTTTGCACTATCCTTGGATCCCTGGTTGATTTTACCATCGTCATTACTATCCATTGATATCTATATAACTGGATTGCGCATCCCTATGATGTCAGTGTCAAAATTTTGAAGCCATTGCGGCCATCTTGGTACTCCAAATTCGTGACTGGTTACCATGGTTTCGAATGACCGGAAATGTTGCAGCGGCCATCTTCGTACTCCAAATTCGTGATCCAAATTCGTGATTTTCGCTGGCTTCACTTCTGCAGCCGGATGAGCAATCCAGTTATATAGAATCAATGATTACGTCGTTATCGTCATCGCCATCGTCATCGCCATCCTCATCATCATCTCATCATCATCATTATCATTGTCATCGTAATCATCGTCATCTTCATTATCACTATCATCATCATCATCTCATCGTCATCATCATCATCATCTCATCATCATCATTATCATTGTCATCGTCATCATCATCATCTTCATCATCACTATCATCATCACTATCATCATCATCATCATCATCGTCATCATTGTCATCGCCATCGTTGTCATCGTCATCATCGTCATCCTCCTCGTCGTCAGCATCTTCATCATCATCATCATCATCATCATAATCATCATCTGTCGTTCGTAAGTGCCCAGTCAAACTCAAGTTCATACAGTAACTGTCAAATAAATGAACGTTTTCTCTGCAGTGCAAGAATTGGACATTATCGAACTTGAGAAAAGATATTGGTATTTGAAATCTGGAACGAAAACAGGAAAATTTGATTTGGAAACCTTCATGCCTCTCGTCTCATCTTGCGTTTCTCCCACGCTCGGAAAAGGTAGGCCTTTTAGAACTGTGTTTAGTAGCTATACAACAGGATCAAAGTCCCTGTATCATGCTCGGGGTTTGCGCATTCTGATAATATTTGAATTATGTAGAGAAAGTTTGGAATATTTCCGTTTGAAAAATTCATTTTCCTTTGAGGAAAATGAATTTACGGCAAAGTATGTGGAGAAAAATCTCTTTTAAGTTAAAAAAACAAGCAAAAACTCATTTACAGTGCTCATCTTTTTTACCATTTCCGGTGCATTAAACAGTCTGTAAAGCTAAGAATACACAGTTTTTCCATATGAAAACATCTTGTGAATCTTCGTTGAATAGCATAATTATTATAAATATGTACTATCCCTGACCTTGATATGGGCACTCTTGCTGTAACCCATTAGCTGGGAAAAGTCTCTCCCTGACGACCAAAATTGTCTGGCATTATAGGCGAAGTGAAATATAAGTAGGGCACATTGGTATGCTTTACTAGTCAATAACAAGCTAATAATAATAAGTTAGTAATAATAAGTGAATAGTAACTTAATATAATAAGTTAATAAGTTAATATAGGTAATATAAAATAAATTTATATGTTCATTGATACATATGAAATAAATATAAAATAAATATAACATAATAAATGATATATATATCGAGTAATAAAATATAAATATAAAATATAAAATAATAATAAGATAATACAAGTTAATAATAAAATAGGTGGATAGCGCTATCCATTGGATAGTGACGTTTTCAACATTCGTACACTTGGACAAAACATGTTGAAGCTTCCATTTTGGTCGACAATGTAAATATAAGAGACTTTAATCTATCGTTACAAGTCGTAATTTTATGTTGTAACTGCACAGATTAGAGACTAACAGATGTCCGACTAAGTCTTCAAGCCTATGATTTTGCCGTAAGTGGCCGCCATTAACCT
>JAODVM010433049.1:0-24324 GCA_025400095.1 Phenganax marumi
ATAAATAAATAAATATAAATATAAATAGTTTATAAATATAAAAAATATAGATAATTAAATATAAATATAAAGTAAATAAATATATAATTAAAGTGTATGTAATAATAATTATAATAATAATATAACAATAATAAATAATTATAATATATCCAAAATATATACATAATTATAAACATAAATAAATAAATATAAATACAAAGATAAATAGAAATAGATACAAATAGTTTAGCTAATTGAAATCATGTCAAATATTTGCACAACTGTTTTGGAAACCACCTAAGGTCGAACAGAGGAGTGCGTTGAGTAGCAAACTCTATGTTATTGTCATGGTAAAAACATTTACCTGACAAAGGCTTTTCAGAAAATCCACAAGAGAGCAAGAACTCAACACTTCCTTTCAGAGGTTTCACTCTTTCCTGTAAAAAGGAAGAAAAATCTCTATTATTATTACAAATTGAGTAAAGAATCATAAAAATACAGGGCTCAGTACAAGAGTAGAGCAAATATAAGATAAATATGATACACTTTCTGTTCAAAAATTATTTACAGCAACAGATGAATAAAGTTTGAAAGCTACAATCTTGGACAAAACACTTGAGAGTATTTCTCACAATTTTGCATAGTCAAATCAAAATCATTTACCAAAATTTGAACCCCCCACCTTCCCCCAGCTTAATGTTGAAGAGAACCCTAAAACTGTTTCCTGTAGATCACCAATGCTTCAACCTCAACTTCGCATAGGAGGATGGATGGGGGAAACAGAATGGACTGTTTTCAATTTCAAGGGAAATATAGCAAGTGGTCTCAAAATTAGGCCATTTTCTTAGCATTTTGCAACTGGTTTTGTTCAAGATCATAGCTTCTTCAAATGTGGAACAAATTGGACGACGTGACAAAAAGAGTCTTCTTATCAAAATTTGCCAAGCTTCAAACATATTTCATGAGCTGAAACCAATATTTGGGGTGAACCAAAACAATTTTATAAATGATATCTTGAGCGGTTTTTTTTTCAAAAGTAAATGATGCACCGGCAAAAATTCTCAAGCTTCCAATTGAAGAACTTTGCTTTCATACCTGGAAAACTTTATTTCCTTTTTTTATTCTGCGATATTTCTCATCATCTGGATTCTTTATTATGTTGTCCAAATATCTGTTTTGAAAAGGAAACACTCAAGACACTGACACATACATTGAACACTGCAAGTAGTTCAACCTCTTAGCAGACAAAGGTCTTTTCCCTGTGCATGACTGTATGAACAGGTCATATGTTACACAGTAACTAGCATTTCTCTTCAATCTTCCTTCACCTGCACAGTACATCCACACATCCGTCCACCTTGCACCGATCTCTATTTAACGACTTTATCATGTTGACTGGAGTCAACGTTTCATCACTTTTATAACTCTAGTAATGAAAAATGCAAAAAATGCATAAAAAACATGTCAGCTACTCTCTAAGGGGAAAAAATGGACAACATAGATCCTAGATTGCTGACTTGTCCATAGCGCAGGTGATACCTGTTTAAGCAAGTTCACGATGGCGGCTTAAGCAGGCAAAAAGATTAGAGCTTGCATTACAAAAATATAGTTTTGCAGTTCTTGCCATGGTACTGTTTTGGAATTCAACCAATCAAGTTTTAAGTTCTTTGAACCTTTTCATGGCGATAAACTATCTAATACAAACTTTTGTGGAAAGACCACGTAAATTTATTTATGCAGAGCTTTTGGTCTGTAAGCCCGGACCGTCAACTGATGACGGTCTGAAAGCTCTGCATAAATAAATTTACGTGGTCTTTCCACAAAACTTTGTATTACGTAGATAATCAAGTTTTATGAAAAAGAAACCTATTGCAAAGATTTTGAGCATATATTTGAGGGAATCAGATGAAAAGTTGCAAATTCATCCCAAAATATATGTTCAAAATCTTCATGATATACGTTTCTCTTTTCTATAAAACTTGATCATATATTTCGAAACAATACTATGGCAAGAACGGCAAAGAGCTCACTTTCATAATACAAGCTATATAGTCTATTTGCATGCTTCAGCTGCTATCCTGGACTTTCTTGTACACGAGGTCCCACCGGCAATATAGACGTACGAGTCAGCAATCTAGGTTTCTTATATGCATGATAGACAAGTTAGTACTTAAAGGACTGATGTAGAAACTCTGAAAAATTTCAAGCAAGTATTTAGGAATTCAAAAGCACAACAAACCTTTCGTAGACACTCCTCCATATGATCACGAACATTTTGCTTTGCGTAACTTTGGGAACAAAATGGACATATGAAAAAGACGCCACTGACCGCAAGAACTGGAGCCGCATCTTCTTGTATCATCTACATAATTATAGAAAATACAAATATATAAAATGCTGAAGCAAGAGCAGAGTAGTAAATATACTAATTAAGACACTCTCTTGAACTGGAACTGCCACAATGGAATCAACTTGTTAAAAGAGAGCAGCAAATATGCAAAGTCAAAAACTTTATGCGATAGTAAATATGGAATGGAAAATATATGGAAAATACAATGTTGTTGTTAAAATAATTACAAAACAACAAACTTTACTGTAACATCCTTGGCTTCAAAGACGAATTGAATAAAGCGTACCAGTAAAGCAGACAAATAAGATATTACATCACCTCTCGCTCCACATTTCTCGTTTCATTTGATTTGCCAGAAGCCGATTCTCTTTCTAGATCTCTTCTTACTGATAGAAAAACACAAAACTGTCAGAAATGAACTTCCCAACAACTTCAAACTTTGTACGTATGTTTTCATTTTGGGAGTCGAGCATGCAAACATTCCTACAGGTAAGAAATGAGTCAACAACTGGCACATCTACTAACAATCTTCTTATATGAGGATAACTAAAGCTCACAAATAGTAAACAGAGATTTTGTCATGGTGACAAATCTAAACATTGCCATGAATAACGCATTTGCCATGGTGAATGGCAACTACAAGGCTCGAGTTATAGTCGCCATTCACCATGGCAAATGCATTATTCAAGGCAATATAAAGATCACAAAAAGTACATACAAAAATGACGCACAGTATTCTTGTCACCTCCATTGATCCCTTAACTTTGACATGTTACTGAACATTCCATACCTTCACGACTAATCCTGGAAAAGTCTATTCCCGGGTCTTGACTGGATCTTTCTGCAGGGTCATTCGGACGAGATTTCCATGTAGTTGTGGCAGATTGAGGCCGTCCTGTTTGTTTCTCTTGCTGAGTAAATCTTGCAATGGCTGCCTGCAAAAGTTATGAAACGAATACGGTCAAAATTTACCAAGTTTTGACGATCAAACAGCAGACAACCACTTCAATGTTCAACCTATTAGAAGAAGCATCACATGTGAAATTGTTTGGCTTTACTTTGGTTGGAAAGTGGAATAAACGTAAAGTAAACCCTGATGCCACATACATAGAATCTTGGCCTCATCATGGGCTGAGTTATTATACCTGTCCAGCTCGTTGCGCATCTGACGTGGGTGCTTTTCTTGGTTGCTGCGCAGGCTTGGGTTGATTTGCTCTAGATGATGATGAACTTTCGTTCAAAGCATGACCTTCACCAGCCCTGTGAAACTTTACAGCCAGTTTCGCTTTCTGGAATAACTTACTCATTTTGACATTGCTTAAACCTAAACAAAACAAAGTTGTATTAACTCAAGATAATAAAAGAATTGCCTTAGACTCGAGCAAGTTACACAGACTGATGCATTATGGCACTCTGTTCAGTCTGGTTCGTCGCAGTTTGTCTGGTGTGAACTTAAAGAGCTCAACGTTTGCGAACAGACAGCTGGCGAAACGTAATTCATTGCTCAATACATTCTCACATATAATACGCTTCAATTATTTGAACAACACAAAAACAATACACTTACCTATATAGCACTTGGTTTCGATGTATAAACAGACAATTCTTGCTTTGCAAAACACGCTTTCTATTGGGGAAAAATTAAAGAATTTCCTTTGGCAAGACTTTAAAATTCTCAGCCAGACATCTTGTTTATGAATCCACGAATACAAGAAAAAATGGTCAGCGGTTCCAATTGCCGATTCTTCATATAACAACAAAGTAACAACGATTAGAACATGGCCACAAAAAATGAACCTTTGCTTCAACAAGCGGATAGTTTATGGAAGATGCTGGACGATCTAGCCGAAACTAACCCTAATGGCTACAAAAAACTGATGGATAAGGTTATCAAAGATCAGAAAGACCATTGGAAGCCTCCAGATCCTGTATTCTGTTTCAAAACCACTCAGGTACAGAGTGGTACTCAGTCCTGTTGCCTAGCAATGATTACTAATACTTCATGTAAAATATAATCTTTCAGCTACCAGATTCAAGCAACTGTATCTTCATCAATGTTTGCAAATGGGATCGAGTGTCAAAGCCAAAAGATGATGAAGACAAGCTCTCTGTCATTGCAAGCAACGTACGAAATTTACCGGATAACCCTAAGCATTCAGTCATCGATATCTGTTTCCACGATGATATCATTAACGAATCAGGAAACACTGCTCAATGCCAACAACTAATTGCTTCGTTATCTCATGATTATGTTGAAAAGCAAACCGGCTTGAAGTTATCAAAAGATTACGACGTGTTAAACATTAAATACAAAGGCAACATCGCAGAACTTAAACGGCTTCTCTTTAGCCATAATATTGCTGGAGACTCTCTAAAACAAACCAAACATACCTCTAGCCAAAGCTCAGTTCTAGATGATCTTTCCAGAATTGTTCAGACTCCTGAGGAAGCTCCTCAAAGGGGCATACCACAACATTTTGAGGGCCTGCCAAGTGAGACACTTGTCAGAAAGAAAGATGATGGGAAAACTACAAAGAAACCGCTAATCCAAGAAGTATTGAAAAAAACGGATGAGGTACCAAAACCAATTCCAAAGCATAGGGTCAAGGTGGTGGAGGCAACGAGCGAGACATCAAAATGCATTGTGGTGAATATCGAGTTACCAGAGATACAATCTGGTTCTGAATGTGATCTTGATATGTCAAAGGTAACTACATTCATTATACCCAGAGTTTTGCTCTCTTCACCTGATATCGACTCTGAACCTATTATAAGTAAAGCATCAGTTTGAGGATACACCGTGTATATTTATTATTGCCAAGCTTTCGGTCCATTAACCTGGACCTTCATACGTACAACTGATGAAAGCTGTGCAATAATAAATGTACTTGGTGAATCCTCAAACTGATGCTTCTATTGCTGTTTGCACCATGCAAAATTATAAAAATCTAGACCTATTTTTTCTTCACAGTTTTCCCTACATGTTTCTTTTAGGATGACCTAGTGCTGTGTTCATCTAAATACTCCACACTTCAAATACAGCTACCAGACAGAGGCAACGAGGATAAAACAACTTCAATTTTTAACAAAATCACACATGAACTTACTATAATGATTCCTATAAAAAAATCTTGAGACTACTATTGACCTATTATAAAGTGGCAAGAATTTCACCTTGACAAATAAAATTGTCTGGCATTAGATGAAGTAATATATCAACACAAGCCACATTGAGATGCATATAGCCACTGTATGGTATAGTGTTAGCTTATTAGTAAGATATTTTTGAGTAATTGAATAATATACAACAATACTGAAGTAATATTATATTAGTTATGGTAGGCTAGCAAATACAACTTGCGTAGTATCTACAGTATATTGTGTGATATGAAAATAATTGCATGATTCGGGACTTTATTTATGATGGTATTCAAACTTTTGACATCAAGCCAGAGTCTGGAGCAGACGTTTTGACGAGTGCCTGGACTTCTTTGAAGTTGGAATGTTTTGCATCACCAAGCAATGAAAATAAAACAGATTCACTTGTGGTAATAAATGCCCCACTTTGACGAAGGCGCTGCAGAAAAGTAGTTGACAATTCAAACGCAGGCACATGGCAATACGACACAAGTCCTTGTACTGAGAATCCTATGTCCTTAACACTCATTTTGTTATGCAACACATTAAGACAAAATGCCCCCTCGTGTTATCTGTTTCTATTCTTGATAAAATCTGGCGAAATTACCTCAAATGAAAACATTCTATCCGTCATACTTCGAGCAGAAACAGCATCGACCACAATGTGAACATCGTAGTTTCGTTCTAGTAGATCCAAAGCCGTTTGTTGCACGCAAACATGAGCCTAAGGAAAACAGACAACGTTGATGGACAAGAATGACCAGTGCCTAGCACAATATATATTCCATACGAGGCAATAATTTTATCACAAACCTCAATTCCGAACAACACAATGGACTTCACATCACCCAACTCTTGCATTCTTTGCTCGACCTCAGGAATAACCATCGAGAAAACTGTCTTGGGATAAGCCGTGATACCACTCATGTCAATCTCGCTCACAGTACTGCCAAGACCTTTTGGGTACTGTCAATGAAAACCAATGGAATCCAGGATGTTAGTGTACATACAAGATGAAACCTTTTCTAGGCTGGAAAGCTTGTGTTTGGCAATGAAGACCTCAGGCAAGCATTTTGCCATCTTCGATAGAAAGATAGACTAATGTTTTCACCCATACCACACATTTGACAAACTTTCCAATTCAGCACATTTTCTCCTTGTATAGACATGTTAGAAATAGTAGTATAAACTGCGCGCATATTATAAACCATCTATATAAAATATTCAGGCACTACCTGTTCTGTGGCTATTACTGGGATTCCCATTATTTTGGCAGCATCAACCTTTAAAAAAACAAGTTTTGCAGTAAAGCTACAACATTGGTTATAATAATGTAGATTCTAGATACGTGTAAAGCAGTGAAAGCACAATTAGGCAATGCATTTCTTTGTTTCGAACTTCGATTGTACAAAATGAGGTGTTACAGCAAATTACCATGCGCTTTGCAACCGTGATTATCTCTGGAAAGTATCGAATTGACGGTCGAAACTTTTCCTGCACATCGCACAAGAAAAATGCCGTTGTTTTAGACGCAAGTTTTCCGAGACGGTGCGCGGCCATCTTGAATAATTTGAAGACTTTTAAAATAACATGGCTGCCGCATTACCTCCACTACCGGCCTTCCATGGAAAAAGCCCCCCTAATACAATATCAATGAAGTTATTACGTTAAACTGTCAAATTTTTAAAACATGATTCTGTTATTCAAAAAAACAATTATTTTGAGAACTACGTTACCCAATTTCCCCCCATATTTGCCTCAGACACTATAAGTCGACATATTTGTCCAAAAAAAATCATTTTCGGGTCCTACAGTTTTATAAAATATGAAAATTTTACCTGTCGAGGATAAGGGGCTTCTTCATGAAATTTGATGAATTTACAATGTATCCTAGACTGTCTCAAATTTGACCCGGACATTATCAGTCGACATTGTTTGTTTCAGTTTGCTACATACATTTTATTTTGAAGAAAAAAATATACTTATTTTACAACTCGCTGTTGAATTTTGCATCAACGCCAATGGAAGGCGTTTCGTCATTTGCTGTCAGTTCAAGTCTCGACGAACTTATCTGGGGGTCCACACCTGCCGTTGTGCCGTGGTACATACACAGTCCAAAGAAACGAAGAACTGCCAGTAGAGGGATCCAAATGAACGCTAGGCACACAAACAAAATGACCGTCGCGTTACCCCAGGCGGGAAAGTTTATTCGACGCGTTTTCCCCTGAAAGAACGCACGAGAACGTAGGCTTACATCTCTGCTATCTATGGCTTCAGCTTTAATTCTAGTCGAGCAAAAGACGACAAAGTCGTTAACTTAATATGAATGTGAACTGCTTTCGGAGACAAAAGTGATCAATGGTTCCTTGTACTGTTATAATTAGCCAAGCAGAAGTCTCCTTATAGATTTTTAGATACTGACCTCTTCTTTAACCCACGCCTCGTAACCTAAACCCTTTTCACCCATATCGTACAAGCCAGCAACAAAGAGCACAAGGCCGAGGACTGGGCCGATATATCGCCACGTGATCATCCAATACCATCCGGGTTTTACACCAGTCATGAATGCAATGTCATGCTGAAATCTAAGAAGCAACGTATCTTGGTTAAAACTCTAAATTGGCAGACAACCTCAACCTCGTAGCCAGGCTCTTTCCTTTTGGGGAGCAAAGAGAAAAGAGCCTGGGTACTAGGTTGAGACAACCTTAGCTCATCGAGATAGCAAAACTTAGAACAAAATAGCCAGGGTTAGACTTATGCTTGATATCTTGATTACCTTTGAGTGCCATAGACAAAGTTCATGCCAAGAAGTTGGAACAATCCAACCCATAAGAGAGCGAGATTTAACGAGTATGAATCAAAAAGTTGAAGCCAATATTCACCCGAGTTTTGGCACAACAAGAGACCAATTATGAACAGGAATAGCGACACTATCGCTGAAATTTAACAACATAATGAGTCAATGTAAAAATCAGGAAGTACTTTGATAGGATTAAACACGTAAGTCAATACCAGTGAGGTACTCCTTCTTGACTCTCAGCAAACCCATATCCAATAGCGGTGTAACAATCCCAGCCACGTTTCCAAACATGGTGCCCATGCCAAGAGTAAGTAGCATACAGAAGAATAGCACAGACCAGACTTGAGGCGCAGGCATCTTCGTGATGGCCTCGGTGAACGCAATAAACGATAATCCAGTACCCGATGCAACCTGTTGTAAATCAAGTTATTGATTATGATTACAGATATCCACTATATTATAATCACAGATATCTGTTGTATTGCAGATATCTATTGGAGAACACAATACAGATACCTGTTGTAAATCAAGTTATTGATTATGATTACAGATATCTACTATATCATAATCACAGATATCTATTCTATTACGGATATCTATTATAGAACACAATACATACGTATCTTTACCAGCAAAATACTCACATCACTAAGGTAGTCGTCCAAACTTCTACATGTTAAATTCGTTCCAGTCAAGTTCTTCGCTGCATCTTCTAAACACTCTTTATGCGCAGTCGTCGCCTGAAATTTGAAGAAATGAGAAATTTAGTCTCAGTATAGAGCTTCTATTAAGCCCCGTTTACACTAGACCGGATTCCTATCGGAGCGGGTCATGTTTTGCAGCTATTTTTGCTCTGTAAAGACTTTTAATGGCAATGACACTAAGAAATACACAAGACTTTTCATCCTAGATAGCATTTACTGGTGATTATTGCTCCTTAACAGCAAACGAAGATGTCGTGACGAGTGAATCCGGTATAGTGTGAATGGGGCTTAAATCACGTTTTACTCTGGTGTTCCAAAAATTTCAATAGTCTGTTAGTAAGTTCAGGGGCGCTGGAAGCAACATTCAGCGGCGGGGGCAGCTTTTAGAAAAAGGGCACCTTTTTCTCCGCACGTGGTTTTATTAATTTAATTGTGCACTTTTCATGTAGCATGTTTATACGTGGTAGAACTAAAATCTGAAGACGTCGGATCATTTGTTTGCCAATCTGGACAGACATTTGTTTGTTCAAAGCGTAAAAAGGGCAACCGCTTGCCCACGTTCTGCCCCCGTAGTACCTGGGCAACGGGGGCAGCTGCCCCCGCTGCCCCCGTGGCTCCGGCGCCCCTGAGTAACTTGCATTGTACCTTGAAACCCAAAACGCAGAACACGACAATGCTAGCAAACACTGATGTTCCACAATTGATGACAGAAACCATGATGGCATCTTTCTTGCAGTTGTTCTTTACAGGATTGTAACTAGACATGGCAATGAGACCACCAAATGATAAACTCAATGAGAAGAAAATCTGAGTAGCAGCTTCCAGCCAAACTCTGGCATTACCCAGTTCTTCAAACTACAAAAGAAGTGGGGAAATCTTATATGTAATATGTATGCTCATTTATGTCAACTATGCGAAATAGTGTTTCATATATTGCTTTGAATAAAGGCCCTTTTTCAGTGCGGCTTCTTTGCCCGCACAGGCAGAGCGAACATTATTCAACAGGCGCTACAGCTGATAAGACTAATAACGTCCGCCCCGCCCGCGCGGGCAAACCGAACATTATTCAACAGTCGCTACAGCTGATAACCCGCACTGTAGTCCGCTAAAGCGCGTGACTAATAACGTCCGCTCCGCCCGCGCGGGCAAAGCGACTGCAATGAAAGAAGACTAAGGCTCCCAATGAAAACCAAATCATGAAAAAACAGTGACAAAACTTGTTAACACTAAGAGCCGGCTGTACGAAGCCCTTTTACCTTCTACAATGGATAAGCTTAAAATAGCAATCACATCTATGTATTCATCGTAAAGCGAAGCCAGAAGTTTTTTAACTGAATACAATAATTACGTATCTAACCATTGGTTTAGCTTATAAGATTGGATTCGAAAAATTTGCGAGAAACGGGGAAGTGTTTTTTTTATTCAGGCTTATCCACCGTTTCAGCTAAACAGGTTTCGTACAACCGGCCTCAATCGGTCATGCCTTGCCTTGGGTGTAAACATTCGCTTAAGTCCTTCCCCAGCGCCCTCCAGAGTCACCGCCCGAAAGAAGAATATGATGAGCACCAAATATGGAAACAAAGCCGTGAAGTAAACAGCCTGCGGAAAATTGAAACATAATAATGACTATTACAGTATCAATTCATAAGTACCGTATTTCCTTGAATAAACCCCGCTGCGTTTATGAGAATTTTTGCATTCCGATGACCCGTCTACTTGAGGGGCAGCGGTTGTTCAAGGGCAACGTCTAATAATAGCCCCCCCCTGCAGCGTTTATTCGAGGTAGACGTTTGTATATATTGGAAATAGGAAACATAGAGTAGTGCAATGTAATGTTAGTTGATATTTCAGACGCAAACACAGGAAACTCTATTTCAAATTCATGCAAAATGGCGCCGACAATCTAAAGTGAGAAAGAATCACTTATACTTTCTATAATAGTCGCGCACATGAACGCCTAAAGGCTAAACAATGCAAAGGATCCCAACCTTTCCCGTAGACTTGACGCCTTTCATGGTGCAAATAAACACGACGAGCCAGGCTAACAGCAAGACGAGAACGAGATGCCATTCTAATTCGCCACTATCACTGATTGATGGAGATAGATTTAAGGTTTTTCTGTACCAATAAAAAGTCGTTACACCGGACCTAAAAACATTGTCGCTTCCCAATTAAAGAATGCATAAAACAAACAATCATAAAAGACCCCCATAAGCCTGGACACCATATAGACGTCGACAGTCGGCGACAATTTTTGACTTCTATCGTTGATCAATGAAGACAAAATAGAACTGTACACTAACCAGGGAATTTTATTTTCAAACAGGAGTAAATGGAACCAAGTGTAATTTTTGATAATTATAATAAGACCTTTCACACTCAGGTTCGGTGATGCTGCCATTCACTGTAGGACATTCCTGGTATGGTAGGGGATCTTGAAAGGACATGAAGAGATAATAGAAACACCATCCCACGATCATGTTGTAGTATATACAAATGAAGCAAGATGTCACCAATGACGTCACTCCAATTCCTCCCAAATATGGACTAACTTCGTTCCAGACCCCGATCGAGCCCTTGCGCAAGCGCTGGCCCATGCCAAGCTCGATGAGGAAGAGCGGGACACCAAGGACGAACAGGGATATGAAATAAGGAATAAGAAACGCACCTAGGGCAAATAATACAATAAAAGTAAGATGAGGTACGGAAAATTTTATCTCGATTCAGCATAGTTTGTTATGCTGGCGTTAGTTGTAGCGTGGCTATTGGCATTTGCATGACGTTGTGTTGTCAGCGGAAAATTGTTTCAATACACAGCCCAAATACAGCTGTGGTTTCCATAAAAATACAACGAAACCTGTATTTTTTATATATCAGAACGCTATAGCTAATATCACGTAGGAAGCGTCAGATTTAATTGAAACAGCCACATATGGTAAAGCAACTGAGATGTAAGATTTGAAGTCAAGTTTCAGCTTCCTAAAGATTATTTGACACCCCCCCCCCAAAAAAAAAACCCCGTTTCTAAGCCCGTACACACTGCACTGTGCTTTGAATAACACAGTTCTCCCTACGAATTAAAACTTAACAGTGGAAACTCATTTAGGCGTCTGTATTCCTACTATAAAGCTGATTCTATACAAGAACAATTCCCTCAAACAAACATCAACGCAATGCATCATCGCAGCTATGACTCATCATTCACTTTATAATATTTCAAACACTCTTGCTGCACGAATTGAAATTAATCGTTAAAGTTATATAAATCATGTTAATTTTTCGTTTATAAAAAGCTTTCAAAAGTCCACATGTAGAAACCACAATAAAACAATAATGAAAAGGTTTTGGCCGAAGATATCTCGGTGTGTAGAAATGATATGTCTGATGTAGGTAAACAGAAACCCAGACAGTTTAATCTCGTTAGTGCTTCAAGACGCGTTTTAGCTGTTTTGCAGTAATATTACTGAGTAATCTGTTCGGCACATTGAAAAACGTTAAAGTTAATTACCACGATGTAGATGATTCGTGTTTTATGCTTTAGATTCAAGTTGTTTGTCACAAATGCTCATTGAGCCGAACACTCAGACGTATTTTCACGACGGTTTGCAGACATGCATGCCGCACGCTCCTAGTCACTACTTTGACTGGTGATATTAATCAATGCTAGATTGTTGCAATGTCCTTATGAGTAAAAACACGAAGAAAGAGGCACACAAAACGAAAAATCGTTTTACGCGGAAATTTTCCCTATACTACATCACAAGGCCGTTGGAACAGTGGGAGATGGGGGGAGGGCATGTGTCCCCCCTCCGCCCACTTTTTCTCTAAACTTTCCTATTTTTACTCTAAAATGTAGAATTTTCCGAGAATAATATCCCTAAATCACTCTAAATGGACTTTGTTGAAGGTCCTGCATCATACACATAATGGACAATGGTGGCATTGAGATCAAACTGATCAATGTACGAAGTACAAAGATATCTTTTTCTGCGTGAATGACACGTCGCATTTAATGTCTCCTTGACACCAAAACAAGTATATACACGTGATTTTTTTGGCGTGTGCTAGCTAAATACTTTATATGATAGACGGTATATTATGAATCAACTCGTCCATGCATTTTCCCAATATATTGTGCGTAAGTTGGGAAAAATATGGGAAAATGAGGCAATCAGACGCATCAAGCTCTGCGCCACAAAGGTCACTGTTTTGAAAAGGTCGAGATATACGTTTTTACGCCTATTACATCATAAACGAAATCCTTGCCAAGCCTTTACCGGACAATACCTGTACATGATTGTATGGTGAAAAAATTATTACGAAAGATCTTCTAAGAAGCAAAGACTCAAAAGAAATTATACTGAGATGAGACTAGTTAGACAGAATGATTTGATTAACAATAGTAGTGTAGTACAGTGCATTACAATAAGACTACACAACTCTCGTTAACGTTTTGTTGTGACATTTTTCAAAGTTTAGAGTCAACGTCGGCACACGCACAAAAAAAAACAGAATTCGCATTCCGTAAAAGAGAACATCCGTTTTTCTTACATTTTTTCAACTACGCAATTTGAAAAACTGATTACCCTTCAAGGTTACAAAAACGGTATTTCGTATGAATTTATTTAATACCTCCTCCGTTTTTCTGACAGAGATAAGGAAATCTCCAGACATTTCCCAACCCGACAGCAAAACCGATGGTAGCTAACAGAAATTCAAGCTTGTTTCCCCAAGAATCGCGCTGTTCTTCGTTTGGTTCTATATCAAGAGCTACGGACTTTTCCGTCGTCCTTTCGTTCAAAAATCCATTCTGGGCTTCTTGGTCTTGCCCGTCGTTCAGTTTTCCGTTTACGTGTCCGTTCATCCCTTTACTTTGAAAAAAGCTAGTTCGTTTACTATGTTGTAACATCTGTTCAAGTCACATGTGCCGGTATCTGTTTACATCACTGAGGTAAAACTTGTTCGACTACTGAAATATGATACCCAGGCGTATAAAGGCAATAAAGCAAGCTCCTCCATTTGCACTTGAATTCGACAAAAATTCTCACCATTTTACTCGGTTTTAATCGCTCATTAGAACGTCCGATAGCTCCCCGACGTTCGTTCTCAACAAATAGGAAAGAAAACTTGATAAAGGGAAAGAAATCGACAATTATTTTGCAAAATATTTGCTCAACATTTTAATTAAACGTCTGAATTTTCAAATTTACCGCCATTAGTGCCTGCAATGTTAATGTACAGCAGTTGACACAAACATTCATATAAGTAACTTGTGAAGTGAAGGCAAACGTTGACCTAACATAAAGTTTATTAAAAACACTATTTATTTAAATTTTGTAGCGAAATATGAAGTACTCTCAGCTATTTAAAATGTCGCATTTCTTTGCGAACGAAAACTGTATTTTGTTCATGATTTTCCGCCGCGCGCTCGGACGTGAACAGACGCTGACAGACGTCAGTGCGGATATGAACCCATAGCAACGTCATTGGCTCGTCCAATTCCTCTGCCATGTTGGCCATTTATGAAATGACTGTTGACAGCTCTTGCATAATAGTCGTCGATCGGATCTCCGTAATTTATCTATAAGATTGTAAAACATTCTTCTTTAATCTACATTAACTGACTCGCTTTCGATGGTTTGCCTTCCGAAATTGGGCCAAACAGTTGATGCTGCAAACTGAGCTACAAAGATATTGCAAGTCCACAGCTATTCACACAGTCAGAAAAACTTTTCCTGCTCGTTTTTTTTTTTCCTTGAATGGAAACTAGCTTCTAGATTCACTTACGTGTGACATCCAACCTAAGACTCGGAAGTAGATGAAAATGCAAAACAAGCTCACTAAAGCGGCGAAAGTTGAGCATGCCACCATAAAAGTATAAATGACAGCGAGATACTTGCGTTCATCACAGCTTAAATTTGATCCTGAAAAGGAGAAAAAGAAGAACTGTGTTGGTCTGACTCGTTCTCATGTAATTGTACGAATATAGTTTACTGAGTTATAATAAGGCTGAGCATAGTCAAGGAAGACATGATCTGGAGAATGGGCAAACTTGGAGACTTTATAACAAAATGGTGTTTTCCGAAACGCATTTTGAAAAAAGCGTTTTAGGTGACCACAGTTCATCATCAGTCATCATCACCTCGTGGAGTCAACAGCAATCCATCAGCTTACCATTAACGAGCCCATTATGCTCTACTTTGACTGATATCTGTGTATAACTAAACTATCAAGAACAAAAAAAGTTGTACCTAGACAACTACATATTCCTCTTTCAGTGTCCGGACAAGAATCACGCTCAGAAATGATCATGGCGTTCCTCAGAGTATCTCGCCAGACGGGACCTTCCAAAATGACGGCAAATATCGACAGGAGTAATACGATGGAGGCCATTATGAAGCCCCAGACCATCTAGAAATACAAACCAAATATTTTCAAAACTACTGCAATTCATTCGACTTATATCACCCGCAAGTTCTTTGTTCAATACGAATTAAAACAATTTGAAAAGTAGACGATTAGAGCTAATCTTACCAAGAATCCCACTTTAGAACATGATGTCGCAATTACGTAAAATCCAAAAAGAAACAACTGCAAAGAGATAGTTGAAAGTTAAATAAGAAGTTTGTCTGGTGTAGTCACCAGTTGGACGCCATAGTAATGATGGATTATATACATGTACTATATATTATTTTATGAAAGTGTTCGTTCCCTTAGCAACTGAACAGTATTTTTACCATCCAAATAAAAACCTTAGGAAAGTGTTCTTTTGGCTTTGTTCTTAAAGCGGAAGCAAGCAATAGCATGTCTGCATTCATAAATTAATGTCCCGTTAGCCCATGATGTCAGAGCATCTCTCTTGAACATTGTGATTAAATCGAAAATGCTTCGTATTGTTATTACTAAAAGAGTTATTCGAATTGAATTAGCCATCATATGAATGTCCTGTGCATGGACTTTGGAAAAATTATTCTCAACAACACCAAAATTTCCCTATAAATTCAAGTTTCCTTTCAAGTACAGGTCAAGACAATTCAAAAGTAAACTAATATTAAGTGGTATTCATAACTACAAAAACTGTGCGAGAACTACACACGCCTTCGTGATATATCTGAAAAACCATCATCTGTACAACTGTTGTTTAAACATGAAATCGTATATAGCTATCCCTTTTTTGGAATCACCCAACGAAACTCACTGGAGTCATGTTTACAAACCTTGAAGTGAAAACTAGATTTTCATCATAGAGAACTTACTGGAATTCCGAGGTAATATTGCGTGTGAGTGAAGAATCTACCTCCAGAATCTACCGTCTCGTCGTAAGGGTCCAAGAATTCGTTTAAAAAACCAGTGACGGTTACCCCCGTCCCCAGAACAAGCATCATTACGCCACAGAACATGAGGCCACACTTGTGTTGGCCTGAAGAACGAACCATGGTGGTTAGATTAGCAGTTTTAGTCTTTTATCCAAGAAGAATATTTTCACAGTCGCTTTGTGCGTGATGTCCGTAGATATATGTTGCTGTCTTCTAAGAGCTTCCTTTTCGTCGTAAGGATAAGCACTTCTTTGACAGACTTTGAGAGTTGACGCAGGCTTAAAGACTTTCGAAAGAAAGACATCTTAGATTTAATGAACATTAATATTAATACACAGGACATTAACGTTATATTTACGTGCACTTTTAGGAAAGGTATAGATGTGACACCAAACACATTGGGAACTCGAAACATAAACCCCGAAGGGTCTAAAGAGTTCGCCATAAAATAACATGAAAGAAATGGCCTATGTTTTAAACTAACGTTTACAAACCTAAAGAAAGGTATTTGAATAAGCGAGGGTGACAACCTATTTCTACAAGTTTCAATTGCATTCAACATATTACAGTACAGAAGATTTTACCTTAATCTTTCGGATGCCGTATCAACACTCAAGGCAAAACACGAAATGAACTGGCAAGTCTTAAGAATAGTTTGTTAGGAACTGTTCAGCTTTTTGTTATAAACTATACGGCAGAAGCCGCCTAAAAGCCAATATGATAAGCATAAATTTTTGAAATACTTGAAAAGCAAAAAAGAAAGTATCAACGTAGCTAATAGGCACTTGTGATATGAAAGCTGGTAGACAAATTCCTTTCCTCCAATAGGCATCTTCTATATAATAAACACCTCGTTCTCAATACATCTACACAATCTGCTATCTGCATATTTACAATTGAACAATTTTCCGTCAATGACAATGATTAATGGACTACAATGTGTTTAGTTTGAAGTATAGCGAAAAAGGCGTTTGTGCAAGATCAGAAGATAAGTAAATGGCTCCTGGTTCTACTGAGGCAGAGCGGAAGTTATGTTTTTGCGAAAAATGATATAAAATTAAAACGGCTATCTTACGGCAACAAATGTCCGTGTTTCGGTCAAGCAAATCAACCTAAAATGTCATTGACACTTCTGCTATTATTTTATAATGTATATTGTTTAGTTATTTCTTTATTGGTGAATACTAAATTTTAGTTTGTGAACGCATGCATGCAGCTCGAATGAAAGAGGCTGTTTCATAGTCAAGTTGCTGCCGGGGGGAAGAAGGCCTTCCCAAAATATTCACTCAAGCCAAGCATATCACTTTCTTGCCCTTCCAAATTTCATCTTGGACGGCATCACTCGAGGTCGACTTCTCAGCTTGACCTGACAATACGGCACAGAGGAAAACCAAGATGGTGCCACCGAGGGCTGCGTAGAATGCCCAACCAATCGTACAATCACCAAGTTTGAATGCTGAAGGCTTGTTCTCATCATCACTTGGGTCTTTGTAACAGTATTGCAAGAAGATATCATTTTCTTTTCCCCATCCGGCTGGCCAGAGCACCATTCCCACCAATAAGAACAGTCCTAGAAAAATGTCGAAACCAATCAAAAACGAATTTATTGACGACAAAAATAGATAGTAAAATAAGAATGCAATAATATGGTCATGATATCCACGAGGTGCCTATATCGAGGTCAGGGGTTGTACGTATTTATAACAATTGATTCATTCAAAAAAAGATTGGCAGGATATCTTTATTAATGCCCAAACTTCATCTTCATGGCTTTATGTCGGCCAAAAACGTTCCGGAAACGACAAAAAGAAACAATCGAACACTAATTTTCTTTTGTTTCGACCTTCCTATTCATCTCATATCCGGATAGTTTGCTGGCCTACAAAATTCACAAAGACTGTACCAGAAGATGACAGTTCGTCTTGAAATATACTTACTAGTGTACAATCTGCGACCTTAATACTTTAAATAGCTCAAATATGTTGAATCTACGATCTTCATGTATCGGTCAATCAAAAATCCCAACGTACCTGAAATTGCCTGAAGGATTCCTACAATGGATATCACGGGCTTCTTGCCAATATTTTGCACGCAAAACGCGAGTAACGCCATGATGACACATACCCCAGCTATAGCACTACCAAATACTATAAACACCAAACTAGCCTTCCAGAAATTGCTCGGTAATTCGTCTAGACTATCCACGTATGTCCAACAAGACCATTGCGTCTTATTGATTGCTAATTTTTGTCGCCAACAACGAGAGTATAATCCAATTGTTGGGGTCTTCTTGGAGTGTTTGAGATCATCGTAACCCACATTCCAGTTTGGGGAGATTATTGCGGCCACAAGCGCCATTACTGCCGTCAGCGATAGAAGCATCCATAGAAGATTGCGAACGGTTACAATGACATAGCCCATGTTGACTAGAACAATTGCAAACCGTGACTGTTCCTTATACTCTTTTTAACAGTGATACAGATGTAGTTCTACGTAAAAGAAAAACAAAAGCTGACGAGAAATGTGAAAGCAATATTAATATAACCAGAAGTACGACATCAATACACTTTCAACTTCCAACTATACGTGTTTTCTTTTCAGCATTTCATTCGAAATGTACACAAGCGAAACTGATAGTACTTTGTTTATTTGCTTTGGTAAATCTAGCGTGGGCTTACTTCGATATGCCTGAAGCTAAGATAAATAAAGTCAATATGACTCCTGCTAATCTCGTGGATTTTAACCTTAAGTAAACTAACTACGTTTTAACATGATTCACGGTGAAGATTTGCATACACCGACAGAACGATAGAGCCTACCAACACCAAACACAACGATAGTTAACGGTTATGTTTCGTACACACTCCACATGACAAAACCCCACGTACTCTCAATGGCAGCAGATTAGGAGATGCCTGCGTTTCAACGTCTATAGCTGAACCAAACCATAGTTTAAATATGTATATAGAATATCTATAAACATTACTCATTATATTCCCAGCATTGCACGTTTTCACTGAAGTGTGCAAACATCCGTTTTCTCTTCACCAAGTGGTTTATTTTTAAACAGTAGAAAATAAAATTATGAAATCTCGACAAAGAATCTTCCCGTCATGTATGCAGTTGAGTAAAAAATTCGTTTAATAAGTTGCATCATTATCACGAAGTTTGTAAGACAATCTTTTCCTAATCATCATGTCTATAGCGTCCACAACTCCACTCTATACGAAAGTTAACCGAAATATGTCAAACAGCCATACTCTGTTATCTTCATTACTAAAAGCTCACAGTTATTCTCACGGAACGCAATGAGATAAGCCACACACAGAGCTTTTTCTTTTCAACTCTCATATCAACTTATCTAATATATTCACCACACACAAATACCACATGCTTTGTATGAGAAAAAGATTAGTCAGTTGACTCACTTCCTCCCTCGTTGCGTGATAAAAACGGCTTAAAATACGATGACGGCTTATATTATCGATTCCATGCAACCGTGTTGAATTATGAGAAATTTAGATGCATAAAAGCGAACAGAATGCATGCGCAAAACTTATCAATAAACGAGTTTCAGTGATATCTGCCGTACTAGACTGATCCGGCCCCTTTCCGTTTGATATTGTCCAGTTTGTACATTTTCATCTCCTATTATGCATGTGTCTTCTTGTTTCTATGATAATAAAACAGTAGTCTACTGCAGTTAATGCAAACCTATTCTTTATAAACAATTACTACCCGTCCAGACCTTTGGCAGACTTCCAGATCATGTAACTAGAATTTCAGTGTGAGTGAAATAAATGAAAATCCATTAGACCTGCCATGACAATTGACAAGCAGGTGGATAAGTTTTCAACCACACACTTGACGGTTATATATCCTCATTAAACTCGTGTGCATCGCGAATAAGATGCACGTGAGATTCAAAAGGAAATTTATCAGGTAGAGCCATCGTTGCACGCAGAAATATATATACTACTTATAATAGAAATGATAAAATAGAAATATACTACTCTTGCACGTGTCATTATTTTCACTCCCCAGATCATTTATCTTTTTGTAACCGTTTACCAGAAAATGATTGATGATTAGTTCGATTCAAGGCTTAGCTCTAGCCCTTGCGGCTTTAGTCACGAAATACACGAAAAATACAAATTCGCCTCGAAATTCGCTTGACACTTTTCTCAAAATCTAGGAAGAAAACGACCATGTGCACTCAATTTCCCATGGCCATCTGTCAACATTAAAATTCAGCGTAATTTCTACATGTTTTCCCAAACAATCTACGACCAAATTCAAAGTTCAAGCTGAATTCCAGCAATTTTAAATAGAGTTAGGCTATGAGAAAGACTTTGTTTCATGACATTAAAAATCTACAGACAGTAAGGGTATATATGCAGTCGTAGTTGATGGAAAAATAAACCTTTGGTGGTAGACTGCAGTGTCGTATCAGGTTAAATAAATTGTTTACATTAATTACCTCAGCACGATTTCAAATAGTTCAGTGTATCCGATACCTTCAAGACACTATGAAATTCCTCAACACGTTGGCCTCGCAAGTGTGCCTATATCTTTAGTGTTTCAACAAAAGCGACAGAAACGTCGATAGTAGTTCAATAGTGAAGTGCGGAGTAGCCTATTCTGACTGTCAGCCAGACAGCTGTGTAATGTCGTGACAAGACAATAGATATTATGTGTGCCAATGGTGTGGACATGATATTCCCCTCGGGGCGGAAGAGAGATTTCTAAGGATGAAAAATTGAAACAGAAAGAAACTGTTGCTCTTGTAAATTCCACCATTATATTGGCAGTATAGTTCACGTCTAATAAATTAGAAAATATATCAAGGAATTAAAGTCTTAAGAAAAATAAAACTTTTGCAACAGTAGCCTTAAAATATAGGAAAGTCAAATGTCGCCGAAGGGACTTACGTACAACCATGAAGTTCAGTCGGAGTCGCCCGTTTAAGACCCAAATATATCACATAAAAGGGTCCGAAACTGCAATTATAACGCGAACGTTGGAACTATACAAAACACTTTCATATATATTTTGTAAGAAAAGCTTTGTAATTATATAGATATTGCCTTGATCGACATTTCGAGAACGTCAAACCGACACGACCACAATCAAAACGACGTACACGCTTTAGGGGGTTCGAATAATGAAAGACCTTTTGGTAATTATGTCAGGCTTTTACAACCATGTAGCTCACGAAAAATATAATTTGGGAAGGTGTTCGGTAATATATTTTGCAAGTAAATAGTTGGGTGGCGAACATGTGGCGAACACAGCGAGATGACTCCGCGGAAACCACAACTAAGGCGTAGAGCTCAGCGTGAAATGTGTACGACCCAAGATGACTCCAGTATACACTTGATCAAAACACTTAAAATTGTAGAATGGAAAAATCTTGTCACAGTGCTCACGGCAAAATTGACCAAATCTTAGTATACACATACTATATATATATATTTGCTTACTCATGCAGTATTATTTTCAATATATATATCGATTCGCCTGGGATAAGTATATGTTCTCACATCTAATAGAAGGTTTTCACATTAAGAAAACCACATTGATTAATCAAATCATTACGGCAAACGGAAACCGAGGCTAACTCAAGTCGTTAAATTAAGGCGTTTTGTTTACTCGTTTACTTGATAAAAATATCAAATTGTGGGCTGTGTACAACACTGAGCTACATCTTACGGAACGAAACGATAATATGCTATATCATATACAACCATTTCATGTACTGTGAAAAAATATGCAAAACTACGTAGGATAAGCATTTGCCAGACGAACTACACGCCATCGTTTTCAATGTTATCATGTAATTCAATCCATGAACAATCTACTTCGGCAGTTAGTGGCTAAATTTGAAACTAGACAAGTCTGAGACGTTTAATTTCGCTTTAACGACGACTTTCTATAACCAACATACCATACTTGTTAACGTATAACCCAGTCAAGTAGAACGTTCACGGATATTTGCACGCTACAAAAACATCGGAAAACGAGCAAAAATATTGCATTGCCGCTTTTGTTTGCAGACACAATATCTACAAAGCTCTGTAGGACGTTACTGAAAGTATATTTGGTCGCCAGAAAACGTTCACGAGCATTTTGATATAGCTGAACTCAATATTTGGTTAATTATATGTTATTTAGATGGAATTCGAAATGACTCGCTAAATCGGATAAGTTAAATTCCAAATGGTCATTATAGCAGAATATTATAAACCGTCATCACTTTCAACTCAGATCACTAGCACTACTGAAGATACAAGAACAGTCTAAAGAAACTAGTATAATCTAAAGTCCATGTGCTGTGGGAATCTTTCGCACAGTTGTATAGGGAAAAAGACTGCTTTTTATACAAGAGATACACGTTATATCAGCCGATTCAACTTAACAGAAGTGCAACCGAGCCGGGCAAATACGTCGCACAATATTTTAACTGTGTTAGGCAGTATTTGCTCGTTGCAAATAGCAGCTAGATGCTAATCTGTAAGACGAATCGACCCAAATAGACAATAGGCTTAAATTCTACACATATTCAATTAGAAGTAACAAAGCCGACTGCACACAAATATTAGGTGTAACTTACGATTTATGCGTTTTCCTGTACAGTCAACGAGTCAGATTTGCAAACATGGAGGAGGGTTTTGTCAATATTCTTTCAAAGGTGTTGTTCCAAGTGTGCTCAACGCTTTCTTATCTCTGTTGTTTTGCCTCCGCGCTGTCAGATGCGTCTCCACAGCCTCACAGATAAGTACACATGAGTACAAAACATGTTAATAGCGCCCTTTGAGAAAGAATGATTCGTCACAGCTCGGAAATGACGTCACGCTGTGGTTCGTTGCGTTTGCAGATTTGGATATTGAATAAACAAGGAAGTAGACATGTCTATACCAACGTCATGAACTTGGGAAAAATACTGTAGATTAAACATGTAAAGAAGAATTGTATGATATCTCCTTTGTGAAAAACTTCCTCTTCATGGATGTCGAATGCCTAAATCAAGGTCAGGGATTGTACATGATCGTATAATTGATTCTATCAAAGAATGACTGCAATGTATCTTCTTAAAGAGAACTTCATGGACTTCTAGACTAGTCTGGATATGACATGAATAGAAAGAACTGTAAATGATCTTTTTTTCTGTTCTTTCCTCAAATATTACGATGTTCACAAATACATCCTTTGATGCTTCTTGACCTTGAGAAGTCTTCTTTCACAAAAGTTCATGCCTAATTGCGTTAGTTCTTAACCATTTTTGGACCAAGGAAATCCTGTGTTTTTTTGACAAGAAAATCTTTTTAAACCGTTGCACGGTTTAACAGAAATATTCCTTATTTGTTGATTCTAAAAGGAGCACTTTTACAAGTTTTTTTATCACACTCAAAACCTAGTCGTTACACGACTGAAAAAACTAGCTATTATACGACTGAATGTCCAAAACAATACAAAACACTGCTATAAAATCTAACATTACAGACTGTTTGAATCATACCAAATTCATTGATAAATTTCCCTATAGTACATTGTATTGACAATAGCAAGGATTTATAACTATTTTTTAGACAAGTGACTGTTGAATATCTAATCAGAGTGATATTGGCCAAGTGGGTTTACACTTGATTATGATACAATATATCCTAGCCCTATAATTATGTTTTATAATTCTGAGTGTGGTCGAATATTGCGTGAACACCATTCATATTATACTAAATCATTTTCAGACTTTCTTACTGAAGTTCGGCAATGCTGTCTTAAGTTCTTTGATTGACGTAGGTAACGATGGCAACGAAGGAAGATTGATATTTGATAAACTCGAAACACTAGGACTGAAGTTTTTCACAGCTGCTACTGCCCTCACTGGAGCTGCAGTTATGCCAGTCTAAAATTACAAACAAGGATATTGTTTGGCTTAACCATACTAGTAGTAGTAGTGATAATAATAACAATAATATTAACAATAATAGTCATAATAATAATAATAAAAAATAATAATAATAATAATAATAATAA
>JAODVM010433160.1:0-24304 GCA_025400095.1 Phenganax marumi
TTATTAGTGTGTATCTTACTAGAAGTTTACATGCATCGTGACGCAGTTTTTCACGCTTGGAGCGATCATCAGACGAGTGGTTGGTTCAAGTATTTTCCGTTCTTTTATGGTGTTTCTGTGTTACTGATTGCTCTTTGTCTTACAAGTCTCTACACTGATTGTTTATAGGGAGCTCTTTTCTTGGCTACCCCCTGTAGGAGGGTGAATTTACAAAAGGAAACATTGTTGTCACCATTCTGACCAGTACTCATACACAGATGTTATTTCTTCTAGAAAGCATCATTATTCCCTCTCTTCTTTTAAAACAGAGTCAAGTGGTGTTTGCTTCGACACTAAAAGACCATATGCTCAGCAAGTAAACACAGCAAACATAATTTTTCCTCTTGAATTCATTGCATTTTCTCATCCAGGGTGTTTTGACTAGAGGTTTTACTCTGTGACAACATATGTGCAATGCATTTATGAAGAGAACAGCACTTTTCTTTTACTTTATCATCACCTGTCTTAGTTTGTCCTCCTAACACTACGTGCAGACGATCGTCTGGTGAGAGAGCTGGTGGTATAGAAGGCTTCTGGCCCCCTTTTCTCTTTTCTTGAAGGCTGTGACATTTGCATGGTTCTTGAGTAAGAACTGCTTTTGCATCAAAGAGGAAAACACTGTAAAATCAGGATAGGCAACTCTATTTTTCAGAGTAAATTCAAGGAATGCTTGTTCCATAATATATTACCCAGGGATTCTGGTAAATTATAAACAATAGGTGAAATAGCATTTGGATTTTCCAGGCGAGTGAAGCCAGGAAATTGAGTAAGTTGGGCAATCACACCCAAGCCCAAAAAGGAGAATGCTTGCAATAAGTCTAATTTCTGCTCTCTCCTAATTTCTTACACAGGGAGCTTGAAGATTGTGCTAAGCTAAAAATTTTAAAAAACCATGGCCACTCATGAACTCTCTATGGGTAGAAATAACAAACCCTTCAACATCGTTGAGATCTCTATTAATCCAACCCCTATATTCAAATGTTTCAATGAATATTTTGTTAACATCAGCCCTGAATTGGCATCAGAAGTCAGCGATGAATCTGTGGATCAGGGAATGCACATATCAAATTTGGGAACTATAATCGTGCAACACTTCTACAACTCTTGCTTGAAATTTCTGAGGAACGATCACACGTAATCCCCACAGTGGACATCCTTGTTCAATGGAAATCTCATTCCTTCACACAAAGTAGGGTTTAAGCTCCGGATCGTCGCATGTTTGATCCCATCCTCTTTGAGTAAGGGTGAACACCTTCGAAAGAACTCTGTCTTGAGCTGTTTCTCTGGCTATTTCTTTAGCTGAAACTGGATGACAGTTTAACCACAAATCTGTAATGTTGAATATGTACTCTTCGACACTGGCATCACTCCGATATTGTAATGGTAAGTGTGACAAAGCGTCAGCATTAGCTATGTCTGTGGAGGACTTACGGCGAATCTCGTAATATGAGGACAAAAGAAGTGACCAACGCTGCAGGCGTGCTGCTGCTAGGGCTGGAGTGGCTGAATTAGGTGCGAATATTTCAGTAAAGGTTTACGATTAGTGTACAATGTGAACTTCTGACCATACAGATAAATGTAGAATTTGGACAAGCCAAACACAATCGCCAAGCTTTCCTTCTCAATCTGACTATAATTTGTTTTCTTCGCCGAATTCAAAAAGCGCGACGCATATGCAATTCATCTTTTGACATTGTTAGGGAACGATGTGAAATGACCGCCCCGATACCAAACGGACTTGCATCACATTCCAGGACAATAGGTAATTTGGGGTTGTAATGCACTAGAACGTTCGATGATGACAGAGAGTCTTTAGCAAATTCAAATGCCTTCTTGCACTTTGGCAACCAGTTAAAACTCTTGACCCTTTTGTAGCAAATGATTTAGAGGATGAAGGATTGAGCTCAAATTCGTGATGAATTTAACATGGTAGTTCACCATTCCAAGGAATGATCTTAGCTGAGTAACATTCTCTGGCTGAAGCGCTTTCTTGACTGCTTCGACCTTCTCTCCTGTAGGTTCGATTCCTGCTGCGGAATTGATGCAGCCCATGTACGTAACCGACTTCTGCATGAAGTTGCACTTCTCCAATTTGAGGTAAACGTCGTATTCTTCCAGTCGGTCTAGGGTTGCTTCAAGATTTCACACGTAGTCAGCATCATCTACCCCTGTCACAAGAATGTCATCTTGAATGGTGGCGATCTTATCAATTCCCTGTAGAATAACATCTATCAAATGCTGAAAAATTGCCGGTGACGCTGCAATACCAAAGGGAGTGTTATAGCGATAAAGGCCACTGTGGGTGTTGATTGTGACGTACTGTTGACTCTCATCATCGAAAAGTAATTGTTGGTACGCATTCTTTAAATCAAACTTTGTGAAGAGCTTTCCTCCCCATAACTTTTGAAAGACATCTTCTGGCAATGGAACTGGGTAATGGGGAACTTGGAGCTGGGGGTTGACTGTTACTGCATAGTCACCGCATGATTGTGTGGTATTATCACTCTTAGGGATATGTACCATTGGAGTTGCTCTTTCACTGAAATCATCTTTCTCAACGATCCCCTCTTGCTCCAAATGATAATATTCTTCCTCAACTGCGGGCTGAAAGGCATATAGAACAAGACGTACCTTACAGAACTTGAGTTGACTTCCGGTGCCTTAATCCCTTTTATCTTCCCAATACCCTGCTTGAACACTTCAGAATGCGCCTGAATTGTAGCATGCAAGCACTGTGTAAAGTCTACAGATAAATAATTCTCCGACGACAGACTGACGTTGAAAATCGTTTTCCAATCCACCTTAATTTTTTCTAACCAACCTCGACCGAAAAGGGATGGACCTGAACCCTCCACGACGATCAGTGATAAGGTTACAGACTGATGGTTGCAGTTCACCCTTGTGTCAAACTACCACAAACCTTAATTTGATCCCCAGTATAAGTATGCAGTTGAGTGCCACACAACTTCAGTGCAACATCTTTAAAATTCTTGTCAAATGTTTGTTTAGAAATTATTGAAATTCCAGCACCAGTATCTTGTTCCATGCACAAATATTTATCAATTTCGACTGGTATTCCTAACCGGTGTTTATCTGTTCTCTACCGAATTTCAAAATGGAAGTTGCAAATGGATCGCCCAAATTTTCATTGTCAGGTGCATTCTGGACATTATTCAAAGGAGTGTTCTTACTCCTGCAAGCCTTAGCTATATGACAAACGTTGCGACATGTATGACAAGTAAAGTCTCTATACACTTACACGTTGATCTTACATGCCTGGTCTTGCCCCAGCTAGCACACATTGTCCTCTTCACTTGTTTCTTGAGTTACTATTGTTGATCCACTCTTGAAGACTTATGCTTCTTAGCTTGTGAAGAATTTCTGCCGACCTTGTTGACAGAATGTGTTCCAGAATGTGATAACTGCAACATCTTTGTCTGTGGCTTCAATTCCCAAAGCAACTCTCAGTGCATTATCAAAAGTATAATGCTCTGCCAAAAGCTTCTTCTTAATGTGTGCGCTTCTGAGACCACACACAAAATGATCTCGCAATGCCTCGTTAAGATAAGTACCAAAACTTCACGTGGAAACTAATCGTTTCAAATTAGTGACAAGTTTGCCATCTACTCTCCAACTTTCCGAACACAGTTAGGAAACCGGTATCTTTCGGCAATCACCAGCTTCTTTGGAGCAAAATGGCTCTTCAAGGTAGATGCCAGTTTACTGTAAGTCTTCGAGGCAGGGGAGTTAGCCGAACACAGATCAGACAGGACACCATATGTTCTAGCTGCGATTGCAGATATGAGAACTACTCTTTGTTTATTCGTTGTGTCAGAATCAGCTGGAACATCATTTGCTTCAAAATACTGTTCGAGGCGTTCGATATAGCGAACAATATTCGTTTGGGTTGGGTTAAACTCTTCTATCTTCCCCAAGCTTGCAATAATCCTCATCACCAGTTGTTGTGTTTCTTGTTTTATTACTGCTAGAATTGTATGCTACAGACTGACTTACAAAATGGTGGACAGTTTCCTTTATACATGCTATATGTCCAGCAGAGTTCAACGCAGTAGTGACCACAAATAGTTACTTTACTTAACCCACCCATAACAGAAAGAATCCAGAAATGGATGATAAGCAATAAACTACAGCTTCATATGAAGATATCGAAACATCTGTTTTTCTTTGACTCATCATAGTCTTATCAAGTATAACTGATCACTATATTTTGATAACAACACACCAATTGCTGACATCAATAATTATCAATGCCTTGGCATTAATATGGATAAATGACTTTAATGGGAAAATCATGTTGATCGTATCTGCTCAAAAGATGGTGCTGGAATAGGCCTAATAACAAGAATTAAACCTTTTATCTCATCTACCCTAAAAATCCTATAAAGTGCAATTGTTCTGGCTTACTTTGACTACTATAGTCCTCTATGAGATAATTGTGGGAGTACCCTGACAGACAAATTGCAAATATATCAAAATCGGATAGAAAGAGTAATCACCAGGAAACCCTATGAGGTTCCATCTGTGGCTTTACATGCAAATCTACCATGGAAATCAATAAAAATGAGATGTAATATCTCAGGTTGCTATTCATTCATATGGCCATACTGCCCCTAATTTACAAAGTAAATTCACATCCTAAAGAAATGGATTATCCATACAACCTAAGATATAGAAAAACTGATCTGGCATTTCCTAAACTGAAAAACACTTCAGTAAAAGGTGCTTTGATTATAATGAAGCTGTTTTATAGAACAAACTACCATACATTGCCAAAATTGCACCAACTCTATGGTCTTGCAGAAGACTAGTACAGCAAAGAATGAGTTGAAGCTTGTACTTTGTGTATTCTACTATATATTTTATCCCTAGTTATTGTGTCTGTAATATTATCTCAACATGTGCTATGGTCTACATTTCTGCATTTATGTAGTGTTGTTTATGTTATATACTGTGTACTGTCTCATGCAATCTATGTATACTGCCTATACTCCTTGTAAAAACCAGAACACTGTTGATGAGGCCAGTGTAGTTGAAAATAAAGTTTCACGTTCATAAGTAGGAAATGAGTATGCAATTATTGCAATGTTACTATTACACATTTTTAATAGCTTCATACATGGGTTTTTTTCAGCGTTTCTACCTTCGTATGATATTTCTTCTGAAAACTGATCACAGCTTTTGTTGCTTGCAAGGGGTACAAATACATAGAAAGTACATTTCTTCTCTCTGGCGTGAGATCATAACCTTCTATCATACCTTGTAAGTGCTTCTCCATGGATGGAAAATTGCAGCATCACCAGAACATAGTTCTGGGTTGCACTTCAGTAGCCTCAACTTTACCAAACTTACAGTTATCTTCTCACAAGTTGTAGCTATTGCTCCCATACATTGTTGGACTATGCTGGTGGGAGCTTGTGTATTGTTTACTCAGTGTCTTCCTGATGGATGTTTGGTCAGATGGGAAAAGTTTGAAAAAGTTCATCATCAACTTCTTGTTTCATGTTTTCATGCTTTCACCTATAAAAAGAGGTTGGCTCCCTACCCAAGCTTTTTTGCATTCAAAAGCCATCCTGCCAGCATACTCACTTGATTTCTAGGAACAGGAATCATCTTCCTCTTGAATGATGCACCTTTCAATGGCTTCGAACCTTGCTTGAGTTAAAGCTTCTAACATTCTAGATGAGAGAACTGCCATGTCGTGATCATGTTGTGCATGAACCGCTGATCACCCCAGCGCCTCTTGGACTTCTCTCTGTTCCTGTTTTTTCTCCTCCTTGGCAAATAACATGTTGTAGTTAATTTGTTCTTTCCCAGCAGCTTGTTCAGCTAGTGCTCTTTTTCCTTCTGAATAAAGTAAAAAAGGTGAAGATCCAGTATTCGCTGAAATTTTGGATCATCTAGACAGAAGAAAAGTATTTGCAATTCCATTATTTGTTACTTTCAAGCTTTCTTGCTGCTTTCTGGCAAAGTCTACTGCATGTGGGAAACTCTCACAGGTTTTTTTAATGGTAGCTTCGATCCACTTGTTCTGTGCAGAAAGTGCTTCAAGCTATGGAAGGAAGTTTCAAATACTTGTCTTTCCTCTTCAAGCATGTCTAAGGGTTTCTTCATCACTGAGTTCTCCTCTACCACTTTATACAAGAGATCAATCACATGTTACAATCCTTTCATTGTTGTTCAAATGTATTCACTTGATTTATAAGCATTCTGGAAACCTTTCCCTGTAACAATTCCGTAAGTCCATGACTATCTAGAACTTGACTAGTAACTCTTTCTGTGAAGCCAGAGTTTTCACTGCTGTTTTGCAGCAAGAGAAGAAAGTGGCAACCAAGGAAAACACAAAATGAAAAGTTTTTTATTTGTAAAATGCATGGTGAAACAATTAAAATAAAGTGAAACAAATAACATACATGAATTACGATTATTTAAACAATAAAATGGACAATTGACGAAAAATTAAAACAAATACACACATGCATGGCTTTAATCCAATTTAAGTGTTTAATTAAATCTATCTTGTAAGTCTACCCAACTCTGTGAGTTCTAAACAAAAACTAGAGACCTCAAGGAGAGTGCAAAGTTTCGAAGACCTTTGCAACAGTTTACCCGCTACTCTCTGTTAAATCCTTGCTATTGAGTATTACTTAAGCAAGATAGCTGCATGTGAGTCTATGTCTGTAGCATGCTTATTCACCGCTATGCACACCATGCACATCCAACCACTTTGCATGCTCTACTAGAATAAGCACACTGTACTAAGCTCTATTATACATTGTGATGGCATTTTTGAGATCTGTATTTATAAGCTGTAAACTTCCGAAATTGAATCTACAGGCTTGCAGTTGTGGCAGTCGACAGTTTTCTTTAACCTCCACGCAACCTGTCCAAGCTTTCACATATTTTATTGCAGACTTCAGCAGCTTGCAGATGTCAAGCCAAATAGAAACAATTATCTTTGTTGATAACACGACATCTACATATTGGTGTAGTTTTTATTTCACAAATAGTACTAAACAATTAACAGCTTTTTCTCATGGCTCTAGCAGCATTTCGTTCATTGTTTGTTTTGTGGGGATCCTGCTTAATGCTGTAATAAATAAATCTGGAGAGCAAGAAATCCCAAGAAGTTTCTATTTTGAACAGCAAGACTCAACAAGTTTGCAATCATTATTATGACATGAACACAAGCAACATATAGCAACACTATACCAATGCCTTGTAAATGTACACATTTCCATGATGTTTATAGTCTCATTGCAACACAACTCTTTATATGAACTATAATACATCAACCAAAATTCATCGCTGATTGTCTTGAATTTACCTCACTTTAGTTGCACATATTTGTTTCATTGATTTAGCCCTGAATTTCCAACTACTACGTGATTTCAGACAATTAAAAGCAAGTCGACAGTAATATCACTGGGTGATTGTTTGGAATTTAATGATATAAATTTAGTTGCGAATTTTCCCTTTATGCCCGTAATTACTATCTAGCAAAGTTTTCTTCAGTGTATCGCTCTGATCTTAACTTAGCATGTATCTGTAAAGCAATACTTAGGATGCCAAGAAATGCCAATAATTTGCAACTTTCAACAGCAAGTGTGTCCAAAAATCAGCAGATGACTGTATTATTTATGACAACAACAATGGGTCAATAGCTCAATGCGACAAAAAACAAGAACAGATTGCTAATTCCTGTGAATTTTTGTTTTATTGAATTGTAATTCATCTGATAGTGCAAACACTCAAAACACTTTGGCTTTATAACAGCAGTTTAGAAAGTGTATAGCTGTAGAAAGTTTTGATAACATGTTATATTTTTCTCACTACTCTGACTTCTGCCATTTGTGCGGCAACATAGTCATTGTTTTGGTGCAAAGCATGTGTTCAACGGCAATTTCAACGAAAATGGGGGTGCGTACTTATAGAGGTTTTCCTAACATTTTAATAGAAATATGCACAAAATATATCTACATACACCCTTCAGAAAGTTTACACTATGACTGGCTGTATGACTGACTCAAGGGGATTTTTTCCCGCTCATCGCAATATGGCAAGGTTTCAAAGGAACTTTGCACTAAAAAGAGCTATCAAAACAACATGCAACACTTTAGCGGCCTGGATTGAGTTTGATTAAGAAATTTTGCATCAAGTACTTCACAATCCAGACGACAAAAAGAAAGACAGGGTACCACATTTAATACAATTTAATAAGCAAATAACACCACCACAAACAACAAGAACAAACAGAATGCAACCAAACAAGACACAGCACTGTACAGGACAACACAAAAAAGTGCAGTGCAGTACACAGAAGCATAACATTCTGTAATACAGTTGATAAAACCAAACCCATAACAGTTATGAGCAACTGCTAAATGGAAAATAATCTGCATTATACATGCAGGGTTTACATTATAATGTACATGTAAATATAGTTTGCCATCTACAGATAAAACATACTTTGATTTTTTGCTTGATTCTTGAGGTTTTGAAATATTAGCAAGTGTTTCTTCAAATTCCCTTCCACTATAAAGAAAACATAGATAAGATAACGGTACACTCATACTTGCATTAGGCTTACATCCCCAAAAAATTTCTTAATGGAGTGGTCTGCTTAATATAGGTTGGCCACCAGATCTCAGATTTGACATACAAAAAAAAGCATAAAAGATGAGGATTTTTGTCAAACATGTGGTGTTTTAGCCTGGATCATGCTGACTTATGCAACAGCTGCAGTAAGTATGTAGAACAGTTTAGTCAAAGCATAACTACATGGTTGCTAACTTAATCACACATGTCAGGAAGACAAAGTGAGAGACAAAACTGCTCGTGTGAAACAGGCTTAGTAGAAGTACAATTACTGTGAAATTGCCAACAGTAGATGACAAAACGAAACTGGAGACCTCAACAAGAGCACAAAATTTCTGAGACCTTTACAAAATTTTACCCACCACACTCTGTTAAATTCCAGATATTGAGTATAACTCATGCAAGATAGCTGTGTGTGATTCTCTGTGGTATACTTATACAGCACTACAGTGCAATACACCACACACCGAATTGCAATGGCGTCATGGCGATCTATATTTGTAAGTTGCATACTTTCGAGTAGTATTTGAATGTGCAAGCTTGCAGTTTTGGCAAATATCAGGATAGCAAGAAATGCAAAGAATCTACTGTCCTGAATGGCAAGACTGCACAACTTTATATTCTGTTACTATGAGAAACTCAGTAAAACATTGCAGTACTATTGTACCACTGTCAAGTAAATGTAAACTTTCCAACAATTGTTTATTGTCTTCATTACCATGCAAGTCACTAGCCACAATGCAGTACTTCTGCAAAAATTCATCACCGACTATCTTGAATTTACTTGATTTCAGTCGCAAATTCTTGCTCCATTGACTTTGCTTCAAATGTTTAGCTAATATATGATCTGGGACACTAATGCAAGTCTACATTACCTCATGCTGTCAGGAATTTTAATACTAAAAAACTTTAGTTGTGAATTTTCGCTTTATGCACATAATTGCAGACTTGTAAGTTGCAACGTTGGGTTTCGTGTGTCATTTCGACATTTGTTTCTTGTTGTACGTATAAATAGTATTTACAATGGCGAGAAACGCCAAGCATTTGCAACCTTCAATGGCGAGTTTGGACGTAATATACCAAATTGACAGCATACAAAAACTACTCATCGCTGATTGCCACAAATTTTGGTTCCATTAATTTGCTATTTTTTTTATGCAGCAAAATCTCAGAAGTTATATTAGTTTTGTAGTTTAAAACAGCAGCTTAGTAAGTGTATAGCTGTGGAAATAAAGTTTTAAGAGCAGGTTATATGTCGCACTCCTATGACACCCGCCATTAGAGCAGGCGAAATATCTAATATTTTGCCGTGAAGCATGCGCTTGATGGCAATTTCAGTGAAAACAAGAATGCGTGCTCATAAACATGTTTAACATTTTAGTAGAACTATGCACAAGAAATAACTGCAGACATCCCCCAGAGAGTTTACACTAGGACTATATGAACGACTGATGTGAATTTTCGCCCCTCACGACAATACTGCAAAATTTCGAAGAAACTTTGCACTAAAAGTAATAATGAATCCCACACATATTGACAACAAAACATTGAGCTTAGATTGGGAGTTGAATGACCAGCCTTGACATAAAAATACTATTTCAAAGAGGTAATGCAGCTAAGAATATCATTCTGACTATAACATAAGATCTGCAGGATAGGAAGGGAAACACTGGATTGGATTTCTGAAAAGTAGAAAGAATCCTTTCATAAAATATACATCTAGAAATTGTACTGAAATATTTAGCACCATGTTACAAGAAGTTTAGTTACTTTATAGATATATCAATAGGACATTTCCTGCAAGCAAATGGAAATGACTTGTTAATTAGATCTCTGAGTTAGCAGACTGCTACTTTACTTATTCAGCTATCAAGTCGAATAGGATTTCAGCTCTACCGATAATTGCACACAATGACGTGAACTGTGCAACACTCTCTATAAAGCTAAGGCCTTCCTTAATCATATCATACCAGCAAGCAATCTTAAAATTCAGAAGTTTATGTATTTTCTTCATTACACTGTACAGAGATTGTTGAGAAGTATGTTGCTATTTCTCTGACGATGTATATAGTTGAAACATTACATCATCCAGGGCACACATTGATCAACACAAAACCATCTTCATTTGATATTATTTCTCAGAAATATAACAACATACCGAGCAGCCATTCTGGTTCTGATTTTCTTAGCTCGTTTCTTGAACGCTGACCTTCGATCATCTCTTGCTTTGGTATTATCATCAAGCTTGTCCAGAGCAATGTCTTTGATGTATTGCAATGACAGAGCATCCTACAAAATTTAAGATATGATGACAAAATGCTCATTATAGTTTTGTTTATTGACGAGCACAGCTGCTACAAAACATTGCCTTCATTATTTCTTTTTCACAACATTCAAGGTTGCTACATGTGCAGTACAATGCAGTTTAGACAGTAAAGAATAGGTGGACTAAAGGTTTCAGATGCCATTGCTCAGGGGGTATGGAAACTTTGGCGCAAAGCAAGGCCAATACCAATTCCCATACTAGTTTTTTAGCTAACGAAATTTACATTTTTCTACCTTATTGGATTTCTTCTTAAGGATTCATAAATCGTTCAATTTAATGTTTTTGTGCGATTCCTGGGGTCCTTCTGGTATGTGACCGGAATTACATGTGGCTCACTGGATGGGATGTGTTAAAGCTTGTTGAAGGGTTTTTACAAGCTGTCTACTAGCGTTTTGCAAATAACATTGATCATTCTAAAAGAAATGCATTCAACATGAAAGAGTTTTTTCTATGGCAAGATATGTCATACAGGAAAACACATGAGGCGAGTGGGTTCACTGTTGTTTTATACAAGGCAAGCCGCTTCTTGTAATTCAGCTAATATATTGGGATATTTGTAGTCGTGTGAACTTTTACGGAACGATCAGTTCATATGCCTTAAATGCTCAAGGCAAAAGTTCTGCTTGTTTGCCAGTTTGTTTGAATCCTCAAATACCAAGAAATTTTTCAGAGTGGTAAGAGTTTGACTGAGAAAATACACATATCTGAGAGTTTCTTCCGGCTGTTCAGTCACCATATTCTTTCCTCTATGGAAACAAGTAACACTTTTTGATGATAGTGTTGGAGAAATAAAAGTAAAAGCAGCTTTCCAAAAAATACTGCTTCAATTATTCAATGATGGGGTAAACAGAAGTTGTCAACTGCTATGCAACACCACTCAATGACTTAAAGTTTCAAATCCACTTCTAAAACCAGTTGTTGAAAGCAGTACAATAGTCTTTTTCAAGTAAATGTGATGTCTAATTACTTATTGACACCCCAGGTGTTTTCCTGAGTAACAAATCTTCTTGCCATAGTAAAAACTTTTTCGTTTTAAAAGCATATCTTAAAAAGAATCAATGTTATATGTATATCCTGAGATGAAAACCACTCATAAAACACCTAAACGAAATTGATGTGTTTTAGCACTAGCCATGCTCCCCCCCACCCGTATTTTTGCAAAACTTGAGCAATGGTGTCCTAAAGCATGACTGCCCCTACTCACCTGTTGTGCAATGGCATATACTCTGTAGTATATAAAGTTGAATTTCATAAACTAAAGGGTTTTCTTTCTTAATCCTACATGGCTAAATAAGGTGCCCAGGGGAATACCTCATATTGCAGGGATACATTGGACCCTACCTTTGTGTCCTAAAGTTGCAGTTCTACTATGTCATCAGCTACGGTCATTTCAGAGCTATACGAAAGAATTTTCGCATGTGCAAGTTGGCAAGTTGTATCCACCTTGTTGTAAGTGAAACCATGATTTATAAAACCTTGTGAAAATACATTGTAAATCCTTGCCCATCTTGAGGAAAACTGTTGACTGGAAGCGTCCAATGGAAAACGATCATTGGGTACAAATAAGTTGATCAATATTCACTCGTTTTGCCTAACTTACATGTGCCTTTTGTTATGTAAATACTGTCTAACAACAGATTTGATTGCAAATGATCTTTTGCAGACCACAATGGTTCTTGTGAGACAGAAATACCAAAACGTTATATATACCACAGGACTCAGCAGCTATGTCACAATTACGTTCAGTTCTTGAGCCAATGGAGTCTAATATGACTCAAAACAATGATTATTTGACATGTATATATGAGAACTAACAGGTCTCAAAGAACCAAACACGTGTTGCATAGCCATTTAGCCTTTAATAGCTTTATGAGACGACAATAAAAACCTACAACAAAGTTTTGCAGTCATTTAATAACTAAAACATGCTGTATCATACCAATATAAAATACTAAAAGAACCATTCCACCATCTTAGATTCTCTTTCTCCCCATGTGTTTTTTGTAATCCTATATGTCCCTGGATATCACTAACATCTGCTGTCCCTTTCTATCTCTCACTTTCCGAAAACGTATACAGGGGATGGTAAAAAAGAGTGGTCATCTACCAATTTGTAGCATCGGCAGAGTAAAAAGTCACACAGTGACATAAATGTGAAAAAATTTGGAGAAACACAAACTGGTTTTTGCATTAATGAGCAATATGCAAACTTTACCACATGCAGTGTTAGTTAATCTTGCATTGAAAAGAGTTTGATAAAACATCAGATCATTGAGAAAGCTTCCACACAACAGAAACTCTTTGTAACAAGATGAATAAAAGACTTGAAAGCAAAATACAAGAACAGAAACAGATGCATTAGGCCGAAATCATCAAATCCTTGGGATGGTAAAAAAAGTGGTCATCTACCAATTTGTAGCATCTGCAGGGTAAAAACTCACACAGTGACATAAATGTGAAAAAATTTGGAGAAACACAAACTGGTTTTGCATTAATGAGCAATACGCGGACTGTACCACATGCAGTGTTAGTTAATCTTGCATTGAAAAGAGTTTGATAAAACATCAGATCATTGAGAATGCTTCCACACAACAGAAACTCTTTATAACAAGATGAATAAAAAGACTTGAAAGCAAAATACAAGAACAGAAAACAGATGCAGTTGGCCGAAATCATCAAATCTTTGGGATGTTGAAGACAGGTGTTAATGCACACCAAATTAAAAAAGATAGTTAAGTTTCTAACATGCAGAAGAAACATTCTTGACCTGGAGGCAACTGGAGCAACTCTATGATGAAGCAAAAAACTTCTACCCTTTGGCCTCTCAGACCATATCACTATCAACCTTCAACCTTTGCCTCGGTCAAAGTTACCAACAAATAAAGTTCGCGTGAAATCAGAGATCTGAGACTAACAAATCGTCTTGCGCTTAGGAATTATCTAAAGGAGGTAGAAGTTGGGGCACATGTCGAGAGTCAAATGTCTTCTGAGGATAAAACCAAATTGTTGGAATTGACTATTAACACTGGCCTTGACGTCATTGCCCCAATTAAAGAAAAAATAAAACATTCTAACGAACCACCTCGGATGTCACTGTCTCCAAAAAAGCTGATACGCCAACGCCAAAAAGCTCTTAATTGCGGTGATTTAACAACCTTTCGATACCTTACAAATCAAGTAAACCGCAAAAGAAAAATGTTAAGACTTAAATATTATGAAGCTAAAGTTAAGCACTTGAAAACATGTGCTCCTGCCAGTTGATGGAAAGAAGTTGGAAAGCTAAGTGGTATGTCCGAACAGACATCTCGGCGAGAAGATATCACATCACAATTGAATAAAATAAGATACAATCCCAATTCATGTCCTCTTAATGTTGCAGAACAGGCAAATAAAATAAATCTAGCATTTATTACACCCATGGCACAATTTAGACATTTAGCCCCTACTAGCACGGCAATGACAGCTGAAGACCACTCGGAAATATATTATACCACAGAACTTTCTGTCTTTAACAAGCTGACAAGCCTAAACCCAAATAAAGCGTGTGGTCCTGATGGCGTATCAAGTTGGATCTTCAAAGAGAATGTCGATATCTTAGCTTCCTCTGTAACTGACATAAAAAATCGTTCCACACAAGAGGTTTGACTCCCAAGCTCGTGGAAATTGGCGAACATTGTTCCTATTGCAAAAGAAAAACCTGTCTGCGACAAATAAACATATACACCCAATTTCCCTCACACCTATACTGTCTAAAGTTGCCAAAGATTACATAGTCAATGACTTTGCTAAACCAGCTGTACTTAGGAAAGTTGACCCAAATGAATATGGAATTATTCCCAATTCCAACACAACTTGTGCATTGGTAAACATGATCCATCATTGAAATGGGTCTACTGATGATAATGGTGCGACAACCACAATAGTTTTATTTGATTACAAAAAAGCATTTGACATGATTGACCATCAATTGCTCCTCACAAAACTAGCAAAGTATCACATACCCCAGTGGACAATCAATTGGATATGCAATTTTCTTATGTGTAAAAAAGGAGTTAAGCTAGGTGAGAATTGTTACTTTGAGTGGGAGACAGTTCCTGCAGGGGTCCCCCAGGGAACCAAACCGGGTCCCTGGTTGTTCATAATAATGATCAATGATCTGAATGCTCCTAATATGAAATTGTGGAAATATGTGGATGACACGACGATGGCCGAATCAATAAGAAAAGGAAGTGCGAGTACACTCCAAAATGACATAGACAAGGTAACACGCCTGTCATCGACCAATATGTTCCGGTTCAACAAGGAAAAGAGTAAAGAGATGTGGATTAGTTGCAGTAAAAACAAGGTGCATTGATCCAATAGAAATTTACGGAAAACAACTGGAGGTTGTTAGTAGTGTGAAAATTTTGGGTTTAATTGACATAAACGAACTAAAATGGAATGAACAGGTGTTACTGGTTGTTAAAAAAGCTCGTAAAAGGTTATATTTTCTATCTCAATTAAAAAGATCTAGTGTTGGAAGCAAAGTGCTTGTTCAGTTTTACATCACATATGCTAGACCCATAATGGAATACGCTTCACCGGTCTTTCATAATGGCCTAAAAAGTTATTTAGCAAACAACCTAGAGTTATCGCAAAAGAGGGCAATGAGAATTGTTTTCCCATGGACTCAGCACAAGCAGGCCCTAACCATTGCAGGTTCAACAACGTTGTCTACTAGAAGGGACAAACTCACTGAAACGTTGTTTCAGGACTCAAGTAGGCCATGCAGCCTATGGGCTGCATGGACTACTGGCCTGCATGGCCTATGATCCATCCATGGGCTGCATGGCCTTCCTTTGTTAAGTAATATTGACATTGACTTAAAGTACCACTGAGGTCAAAATCGACCCTCACGCAATTCCTTTTTTCTTGCAATAATACGTGTATTAATGTTTAAAACACCCGATTTTTAAAATTTGAGTTGAAACTGAATGACATTCGCAGTGCTATGAGCGTTCAAACTCGCTAATTTCAGTGGCCGCCATTAAAATAGGCCATTTTGAATTTGCACGCTCGGAAGAGTGCATGTGACGTCATAGTCTCAACGCCCGCGAGGAAAACAAACACACCATATACTATACCTAAAGATCGAAGTAAAAAGTCGATTTCTTCCGATTCGAGCTGCGCTTCTTTGCCCTCATCCGAAAGTAAATCGTCCAGCGAATTATCTGTGTATTTAACTGCGAATTCTGATGATTCAGACTGCAAATTTTTTGCTTTTGATGAGTCAGTAGAACCACTTGCATCGGCCGAAGAAATTGCTGAATACGATTGCTGTTCTACAAAGTTGTTTTGAAAGTCGCGTTGATGTTTCTTCTTGGTGAATTTCATTCATTTGTTTATATGTATGTCGCAATCTGAGAAACTTTAAGCTGACGAATCATTTGATTTTATAAAATGCTCAAGGTGTGAAAACTGTGAATGTGACAATTGTAGTCTGGACTTGGTCGTCAATGCTATGGAATGTCATTGCTGCATGGAAATAGACCAATGTCGTCAGAAAATGTATGAGCTCGAAGAGGAAAGTGCACGAAAATGTATATTAAACCATCCTGGTTTTAATGACGTTTGCTTGAACGAAAGGGTTCTTGTCTTCTTGATGCTGCTTCGATCAGCCTGAAGACTCAAAGCCATCGAAGTTATTCTGTTTATCGTGAAGGTTGAAAAACAAGAACCGAGTAAAAACGTATTAAGATGAAACAATCGCTCAAAAAAATTTTCACTCGAGAAATGCTCAGAACAAATCACAAACTGCGCCGCTGTATTTGACCCCGGAATGACATTGGTGCGCTTTGTTTGTACAAATTTTACCCATATTCTACTAGGCCATCAGCAAGGTCGGGAAAATGTTAATTTAAAAAAAAAGTATCGGTGGCAAAATTTGTAAGACATTAGTACATTCCTCTTCACCTTATTGAACGTTGGTCAAAATTTCCCATGATCAACGGATCAATAACTTTTTACACACCCACAAAAACATGCAAATTCGGTCCTTTGATTTGGCCGCCATTTTGACTCGGCCTTTGCAAATAGTAATGGGGAGGAGGGCAATAGCCAATCACTATTCAGTAATGGTTGCTTGGCAACATTTTTCATCAAAGATGACTGCCATGGATAGGCAGTGTAATTTGCATTTATGCAATAATTTGCCAGGAAATAAGCCACTTTATGCACTCACAGCGACGAGATATGAGACTCTAAATGAGTACACAAAGAAATGGATGACTTTGTGTAAATATCCAGAGAAGGATGTGGCTTTGGTGAACTCGAAATACCTGGAATTGACATTCGAACAGGCTGGAAATCTTTATTACCACGAATCGTGTTATAAAAGATACACGGATAGTACAAAAGTGAAGCGTGCAGCAAGTGCAATGGTTAGTGTTTACTAAGTTAATGTATTTTACTAAATACAATCCTGGACATCATTGCATGATATGTCATTATGTGCTACTCTAAACATATTAATTTCATACGCTTTGACTTTGCACATCTTGGACTTTTTCACTCCACAGCAAAAAGACATTTGAAATAAATGACTATGAATATGGTTATGTATAATTATAAATGTTTCAACATTATTAGCCACTTTTGTTCTCCATGTGACCATCTAATAACTAGCGCTCTAATTTTCACTCAATACAAATTAAAAATATTGGGAGTTGGGTTGATTAGATCCATATGGTTACATGTTACTTGTTGCAGTTTAGTAATTAACTATGATATTAATATGAAATTAAGGAGAAGAGCCAGGATGAACAATTACAAGGGTCCAAAAGACTAAGATCTACCAATTTGTTATCCTGTTCAAAGAAAGCTCGATCAAATATTCTACCTTCAATGTGTATCATTTGCCAGAAAGACATTAAATGGGTCACTGTATGTGGGAAAAGGGTTCGTGATAAACTTTCACAGGCAGAAACTGATACAGCAGGTGAGCATTAGAATAACAACTTTATATCTAACTTTAAACTTACATCAAAACCAATTCCCATGTATCAGTAGTACATTTGCTTGTGTGTGGTAAAATTGTTTCTTTAGGAAAGCTCCTCTATGCAGCTGAGACAAAGGGAGATGAACACATTCTTATGCACATCCGTGACCGTGATTGTGCAGCCATCGAAGTTAAGTACCACAGAACATGCTTCAAGACATATTGCAGAGGAACAACCACCAACCAAAGGTATTTATGAAATTAAATTGCTGATTGATTCCAGTATAGTTTAATTTATTTATTCTCTATATGTTCATGAATGTACATTACATGGTAAACCTCTACACATACATTGGCAAGTGACAACAGGGCTATAATTTTTTAGCTAAGGCCACTCATCTCTATTGAAAAATAAGGAATGACAGACAGACAGACAGACAGACAGACAGACAGACAGACAGACAGACTTTGTAACAGCAGGATGAGTCAAATGATGGCTGGAAAAATAAGTTAATAGGACCAGGTTGTAACAAATAACATTTTGGAAATAGATAGTTGGCTTGCCAGAGGTGCACAAAAATGTGAAATCTGAATAATATATTTTTTTAGTTTCAAAGCCAGTAGTCATAATACTGAATTAAGCAGCAGTGATGCAAATGATTGCCAATCAGACAGCGATGGAGATTCAGAACTTGGCCTTCATGAATTGAGTGACATACCCATCCACAAAGCCGATATAAAAGATAGAGAACTGTATTATACTGGCTTGGCTTTAAAGAAGTCCATTGCAGATCAACCAAAGTGGAATGTCGATTGGCCACCCACTGCTGAACGAATCAGCCAAGAAGAATGTGCTAAACTTGTTCCTGTTGAACTGTTCAATCTATTGGCCTTGGTAATTGGTGCAACAGATGTTATTCCACCCCATGATAACTTTGTGAAGGTGGCTGATGATACACATGTTAAACTACTGTCCATCTGTATGGATATCATTTACCTTTCCTCAGATGATAAAATACAAACACCGAAATCCCTTGCTCTGGGTCTCAGCTTGAGACACATTACTGGATCGACAGCTGTATGTAACCTTTTGCACAAGTTTGGTCACTGCGCATCCTACGACACCATAGTTCGATATGAGACTGGCTTAGCAGTACAGCGTATGGAAACAAATAAAACAGCTCCCAAAAACTTTCAACCTGGAGTGTTTACAGTTGCAGTATGGGATAACATTGATATGGATGAAGAAACTGTGTCTGGAAGTGGTACAACCCATCACACGAATGGTATAATAGTGCAACCTTCCATCACAGATGTTGAGCAGCAAGCAGTTTCTCTTAACATAAAGAAGTCACAGAGGACGATTGAAGTAGCACCTGCTCATATTGATCCTTACCAGCTTACATCGCGTGAAGGTCCTCGCAATTTCTCACCTGAAACAAGTATTGGTACACCAACTAAAACAGATCGTATTACTGCAGACCAAAGAAAAGATCTTGGATTTATAATGATTAAGCACTTTAATCAGCCCCTCCATCTTCTACCTGGCTGGACAGGATATAATCAACTTATTCATCACAATATCCATCCTACATCTGCCATTCATTACCTGCCAGTGATAGAATCATCTCCAACTGAATTTTCAACCGTGAACACGATCCTCATCAATAGTGTTAAACTGGCGAATCAGTTGCAGCTACCATCCATGGTTGTCGTCTTCGACCAAGCAATTTATGCAAAAGCACAGGTGATCCGGTGGAAAGATGAAGCATTAACCAGAAAGTTGGTGATCAGATTAGGCGAATTCCACACCATCATGTCATATTTGGGAATTCTTGGAAAACGTTTTGGTATGGCTGGGTTTGAGGATATCGTAGTTGAAGCTGGTATAGTTGCAGTTGGATCCATCAACGGCGTTTTAAATGGGAAACACTACAACCACGCCATTCGAGCCCACAAATTGATGTTTGAAGCTTTGGAAATGCTGAGATTCAAAGCATTCATAGATGCCCTTTCAGAGGAAGAAGATGAGTCTGTAAGATTGATAACCACTACTCTCCAGAACAGTTTTCACTCCCAAACTAACTTTTTAGATGTGCTTAGCTCAGAACGCATGGATGAATTAGCTGCAAATTATGACTCGTTTATCGCCCAAGAAAGTAAAAAACGACCAACATTTGCCTTGTGGAGCTCTTACTTATCCATGGTTGGAAATCTGCTCTCATTTCTTCGAGCGACCCGCACATCCGATTGGTTGCTCCATCTGGATACTGTTCGTCTTCTGATTCCGTGGTTCTTCGCATATGATAGAGTAAACTATGCAAGGTATAATTGTCGTTACTGACTACAGTATGCACAATTTTGGAATTTGTGACATTGCCATAGAATGCCTAGACTTTGATGCCAAATTATGTAACAATGGATAATGTATAACAGTACCTAGTACATGTCCATTGTTATAGCTATTGTATACACATTATTGTAATAATTATAAATTAAAAATTAATGTTCTCTTGCAGATACCTTCCTGTTTACTGGCTAGAAATGTGTGAACTACAAAACTCCCATCCTTTTTGCTACCAAAACATGTGTATTGATGGACAGTGGACTGTGCAACGACATAAACATCCTTTCATTTCAACAGCTTGCGATCAGGCCATCGAGCAAACTGTCAACAGAGATACTAAAACCAGTGGTGGTCTTCGTGGCATTTCTCTTAATCGGGGTTGGTTTTGCATTTCTTTCACGAATTTTAGCTTGAAAATTATGTAATTTACATATTAAAATTAAAAAGCACATTCAGCAGTATGTACAGTTGTGCAAATGATTTAACAACAATTATACTGTAGGTGCAGTACAACGATGGTTATTAGCACAACCAGATAGAGCAGCAATCAGCCAGAAGTGTCAAGAAATGGCTAGCATCTGTTCAAGCACCCGAGTGCCAAAAAGCCTGGACAAAACTCAAAAGAAAGCTGAGCAGAAGTATGTTCAAACGATACTATCCACCATCGACAGCATGATCAACCCTTTCACCAATGATTCAGAGGAACTTGTTTCTTTAAGTTCTGGGTTGGTCGCCTCAGCTGACGTCAAGTCAGACATGCTTGAGGCTGGAACTAAAGGCGAGGAAGCTGCTTCAAGGTAGGTTTTTGTTAAAAAAACCTAATTTGAACATAAGTAATCTACATCTGCACATCTATAACCGTGCTTGGTAATGTTTTTAACCTGCAGGTACATGAAAGAGTGTGTTATTGACAAGGAAAAAACAATATTTGAAACGTTGTCAAAAATGAACACGAAGAACTTTGGAGATGTCCAAAAGGTACCCAGTAAATCAAGAAAGCTCAATTTGTTGAAACATGACAGAAATATGTTTTCCCGCCTTCTTATTGCTATCAAGTCAAGAAATATAAATCTAGAGGAGGTAATAAAATTCAGTCTTGGACCGATCTCGTATCCACTGGCCAGTTCTGATGGTGGCTTGGCAAAAACCAACAAGGCAGCGTTGTTGAAAGTGATCGAGCAAGATATGCCAGATGAAAGCCACCTTGTGGAAACTCCACCTAAAGGCTCTGCAGTAATGGTAGATGGTATGGCTGTTCTGCAATGCTTACGTGTAGCCAAAATCCCACGTACATTTCAACAATTGGCACAGATGATTCTGGAAATGGTTGTTAACCTGATGTTGTCATACAACAGCAACAGAGTTGATTTCGTTACCGATAGGTACCCTGATGTTAGCATCAAGAATTGTGAGCGAAACAGAAGAGCGGCCGCGGGATATCAGCGGATTGAGATATTCAGTGGTGACCAGAAGACACCGACGCAGTGGAAAAAATTTTTGAACTGTGGATCCAACAAAGAAGCATTGGTCGAATTCTTGTTCACGTCTTGGAGTCAAGCAAACCTTCCACTTACAGTTCCTGAAGTTAATTTGTTCATTGCTCATGGCACGCTGTGTCATCAGTTGTGCTATAGGGACCGGGCACCTCCTACAGTACGGCCTATTTTAGAGCTAACATGCAGCCATGAGGAAGCGGATACGCGACTGCTTCTTCACGCACATCATGCTTCTACATTGGGGTGGTCAGATGTAATTATTAGAAGTCCAGACACAGACGTCGCTATCATCAGCTTGTCCATGCAAGCATCGTTGGAGGCAAATTTGTTCTTTGCCACCAGAAAAAAGAATCAGGAACGCATACTTGACATACGATGTATGACAAGACAAGTTGGTCATTCAGTCTGTGCAGCTTTAATTGGACTCCATGCCTTTACAGGCTGCGATTCCACCAGTGCCTTTCATGGTAAAGGCAAGGCTGTTTTTTACCAACTTACGAAGAAGAGCAGCCGGTATGCAATGGCATTGGCGCAACTGGGACAATCGTTGAACTTCACTAGAGAGCTTTTCACTACATTAGAAGCACTGGTATGCGAAGCCTACAAGTCAAACACCGAATGAGTTGACAAAGCCAGGTATGAAATGCTTGAAAACAATAAAATTATAAAAACAGTCGTGAAAAATGTCATTATTAAATATTATTAATATTCTTATTAGGTATCTGCTGTTCTGTGCCGGTTCGAAAGATAAAGCTTCATTGCCGCCGACAAAAGACGCTTTAACCCAACATACCAAAAGGGCTAGCTACCAAGCAAATATTTGGAGAAACTGTCTGGAAAGTCTATCAGAGGTGCCATCACCCATTGGTCATGGGTGGTCTGCTAAAAGTGACGGGTCTCTGCAGTATGTCTGGATGACAACACCACCTGCCCCAGATAATGTCATGCAGTCGTCGGTTTGCAACTGTGACAAAACTGTGTGTGGAAAGAGATGCTCTTGTAAAGCTAAGAACTTGTCTTGCACTGCTGGCTGTAAATGTTTTCAAAATGAAAGAGAATGTTTAAACGAGTTCACGGTGCATCGTGAAGTTGAAAATGATGATTATGACCAGGACAGTGATTCTGACATTGACTTGTAATACGCATGCATATATAGCAAAAAATAAAGGCTTGTATCTTGGGATTGATCAAAGTGAACTGTAGGGAACTCTTGTTTCTAGTCATTTTTTATTAGTACTACATGTAGCAAGTGACAAAATGTTGCCACCGTGAATTTTAAAAATTGACATTTTTTATCGACTTTTATTAGCCCTTGCTGATGGCCTATACGTAAAGATTCGTCTTTAGGGCTTTTATGTAAAGAGATTCCTGCCTTTTTAACAGACTCATTCCTGCAATCTTGTACAACACAACGGGATGAAGGCATAACCGAAAAAAGAAGGTTTTGTAACAAGACTGCTTTACGATATGTGTTATTACTGTTATAGACTGCACCTTGCATTGAGACTATGACGTCACAGGCGCCAAAACAGAACAACTTGACAATATGGCGGATTTTAATGGCGGCCGTAAAATGAGCAACTCTATTTCTTCACTACATCGTTGCAATACAAGACATTGGGCTAAAACTTGGCGACGCGATGTTTGAGAGTGTGTACTTTATGGTTATGGAAAAAAATGGAGTTGTAAAATTTTGACCTCAGTGGTACTTTAAACGGCACCTTTCTTCCCAATTGAAGTTATTTATTTCTTCATCTGTATAATTCTTGCTATCAACAAGATTTCCAAGTATTTTTAATAAATGTGCCCATTGAGTTAGTGCAAGTGAAAAACTGCAGAACAATGAAGGAGGGCCTAATTATCTTATCATTGCAAAAAGGTCTTTCTTGACCTTGTTGAGTGAATAGACTGGAGAGACATTGTTTCTTTTACATTAATTTTGCACCAAAAATATGGACAGAAATATGAAACAAAAATATGAACAGAAACACAATAATACAAGTACCGAATAAAAAAAAATGCAACGTTCAGTATATGACATGACTGACTTTTATAATGGCGTAATTTAAGCGTTTTATGATTGGCTAATTTCAAGCCATATCCAGTTCAAGTTATATCTGGTTAAAATGATGATGTCAAATTGTTCTCTAAATAGACCTTTTCAAAACATGGTGGTGACTCTCGTAATGCTTCAGGAATTTACATCCTTCATCATAACGCAATAGCCTTTCTAAAACTCCTTGTCATTTTAAATTTCCTGCATTTAATGTTCTCTTATTGCCTTTGCATTTTCTTAAAGCAACTTGAGCCTTACTTAAAATTATTTTCATTTGTAACTTCTTGCATTTGAAAAATATATTTTCAGTACACATGGCTGCTCTTCTTTCCAGTGGCAGATCTAGAGGTCACGCTGGTTGAGCTCAGCCTGACCAAAAATTTTCCCAAAAATAAAGAATTTATTTACTCAAAAATTCAACTTTAAATCGTTTAGATTCCCAAAGCTT
>JAODVM010433271.1:0-24298 GCA_025400095.1 Phenganax marumi
AAAAGGAAATAGCACTTGTTCTCGAAGTATTAATGAAAAATCGCACTTGTGCTTGGCGAAATATTCGTAATACCGCTTGTGCTTCGCACTCGCGGTATTACGAATATTTCGCCAAACACGCGTGCGATTTTTCATTAGTACTTCTCGAACCGTGCTATTTCCTATACAAATTGTTGCATACTTATATCCACTTAGCGACCCTATCCATGGAAGCGTCCAATTGCGATACTGTGACTAAAGATTGGCTGAGTAATTTTCGACGATTTTTCTCTTTTGCATTTCTTCGTAGATATGAATGCATTTTTATGTTTTAGTTAATGGCAACTTTACCCAATGGTCATTTTGGTCACCGTGTAGCGTCTCATGTGGAGATGGTATTCAACGAAGAAGTCGAAGTTGTTCCCACCCGCTTCCCAGTTATGGCGGTCAAGATTGTATAGGGAAGATACTGGATATCAGGGATTGTAAAACCGACGAAGTTTGCCCAGGTGTGTCTTATCACTTTTATTGGCAGCTATAACCTATTCCCTAGATATAGTTAAATCAGAGTAAACATCAATGATGCACATACATAAAACTGAGCTCTAGCAATCCCATCCGAGAATCCGAACCCGAATCTCCGCATTAGCGCATCATTGCTCTTACCACTGAGCTACAAGACACACAGCTGAAATGGCCAGAACTCCCACGAGCAACTAGCTAATATCTGGCTCTTTTGATCTACACGAAAAGAAAGAAATCCGAAGCGACAGACGGAAGAAGCGTTTTAAATATTTTTGTGTAACGTGCATGTGGATATTGTTAACGTTTTTCGGCTCAAGACTGGTAACATATCTGCACGTAATAAGAAAATGTACCAATTTACCAACTTCGGAGGGCTATATTTTCCACATATGACAAGATTTCGCTGACAACCTTTGTAATTATGCTAAACTGAAGATGCTCTTTCTAGCTGTGGTCCATAGTCGATTTTCGTAGATCGCAGATCAGATAATGCAAATACTGTCTGTTTCTTGCTACGTGCAAGAATTTTTCTTATTTTGTAGAATTAGACGGAACCAGAATGGCCGTAAAATATATCAACCTTCTACTGTCATTTGTTTTTTTATTAGACGAATTTTTGTATCAGCAGTGGAGCTCATGGTCCAACTGTTCAAATGAAGTTTGTGAAGGAATACAAAACCGCTCTCGCAGTTGCAATATTACATCTTATGCATTGGATAACTGCACTGGATTAACCAATACTAACGAAAGCAAGCCTTGCAATACGAAACTTTGTGATGGTTAGTATGTAGAACTTAAGTCCATACTTTATAGCTGAAGTGAACAAAATGGTCCCTAAAGCCCTGGAAAAACTATATAGGAAACATTGTTGCGGAAACATTAAGTGAATTACGATGTTTCCTCAAATGTTTCCCTGTTTGCCCACCTGTGGAAACATGGTTGCGGAAACAAAATTTGCTTCCCGGGAAGCAAATTTTGTTTCCTATCAAATTCAGAAACATTTTATGTTTCCCAAGTGCGATTTTTGTTGCTGAAACATTGTTTCCCAGTGTTTGCCCACCTTGGGAAACATGGCGAAACATTGGTGGGAAACAATGTTTCCTAGTTTGCCCAGGGCTTAACGAAATGAAATAGGTACCAGATAGGTACATGGTATTTATCCATTGCCAAAATTAATTTTATGTTGAGCATTTGTGAATAAAAGAAACTTGTTTGAAAGTCAAAGCTCTGTTGGTTTTTAAGATATGTCCAATCAAACATCATGTTTTCTACTTGTGAGGTATGGTTATTGCAATACTAATTCAAGTATATACAGAACAGCCGACCCTGTGCGCACTCGTTGCATAGGACTTTGTTAAGATGGTTGGTTTAACCATGCCTATGAGTTAACGGCCATTTTGAAGCACATTATCAACTGCTAATTTATAACCTTGCATCTTTTTTCTCCAAATTTTGTCTGGATCCCCAGACGTCCTCATTTGCATAGCTTTGAAACAAATAGATAGATAGGAGTACAGAAACTAAGGCCCCTTTCACATGGGACCAGTTTTGCAAAGTCATATAGAGTTCTACCATTTTACTTCCATGTTTACTGTTGAAACGTCTGTGCTTTCAGTTTTTGTTTAATCCTGTTCTATCATTATTGCTTGAAGCGCTAAACTCATCTTTAAATGGTTGAACATAAAGTCGTCATCATGCGAATTCGGTACCGTGCGAACGGGGCTAAAAGCAGCTGCTCAAATTTTAATTTTGGATTGACGCTAATCCAGCTTTTAACAACTGGCCCATGGTGACTATGTTTTGTTTCATGCCTGTAGTGGACGGTGGTTGGTCTCAATGGACATCATGGTCATCTTGTGATCTCACCAAGTGTGGTGATCAGCGTGAATATCGTAGCAGGTCTTGTACTCACCCAAAACCCCAAGCAGCAGGACAACAATGCGTCGGTGAAAAAGACGAAACCACCAGTTGTAGTGAAGGAGACCCTAAGCCGTGTACAGGTAGTAAGTTAATCTGTAGCTGTATAGGTCGCCTAGTGATTGCTATCCCATGGCCAGCGTAAAATGCGCTTGTCGTGGTGTGATTTGTCCTCGATTTGTCTCTGTGACGCTTGGTAGAGTGGATATATCTTTGTGAAATCCAGCTATACTGTACATCGCCTATTTGGAGCCTACCCTCAAGACTGGCTATTTCCACGACGGTTTTTTTCATTTTGAAGGATGTGATAGAGTGCAATGCTATGTAAAGGTGCTACGGTTGTGCTGGAAGTGAAGGACATTCGCGCCAGTGAATTCACTCCATCACATCGTTCAGAATGAGGAATAATTGCTTCTCATAAATTTACTTCATTCAGCTTATGGCTAATGGCTGCAAAGTAAACGTGAATAATTCATCTATCTATCTATCTATTTTTCTATCCATTTATCTAAAATTGCTAGTGTAGTTGGGCCTCAATTGCCCTACGCTCCAGCCACTCAGCCATTAATAACTTCACTAGTACACTGTAACATATATATGCTGTCTTGGTATGTGCTCGGGTAAAACTTGTTTTGTAAATTTCTCCGAGTGGCGATCACACCGCGGCGAGGGCAAAATTTAGTGGTTTTGGTGAGATTCGAGCTCTCAGCCTTTGATGGTTCATAGTGCACTGGAAAACCGTTGACTGATCATTTGCTTACTCCTTTGCAGCAAAAACACTTGAGGTTGACCCCCACTCGATTTACTATGAAAAATGCTTTATGAAACCCACCGACAAACAATATACGCTTTAGACTAATATTTTATTAAAGGCAGAGCGAATGAAATCAATCACTAGAACAAGAAAGAACACACTAGAATTAGTAAAATTACCAAGTTTGGTCGCAAATTGTTGTAAAATACGGTTAATATAGCCCTGCGAAGTTGGTAATTTTTGTATACTTTTTGTAGTACCTGAAAAAATTGCTAACTGTTTTAGTTATGAATTTCCGCACGTACTGCAAAAGTATACAAAATTTGCCAACTTCGCGGGGCTATCCTAGTTTTTGTATTTTACAACATTTTCGCAAGCAAACTTTGCAGTTTTACTAATTTTGATAAGTTCGTTCCGGGAATTTCCTATTCCTTGCTTAGATGAAAATTCAGTCTAAAGCGCATATTGTCCATTGAGCTTTAACGGTTGCTTTAGATATTCGTCCAGCTGGTTGGACAAACTGGGCTTGGTGGAAAACTTGCACCAAAAGTTGCGGTGGTGGAGAGACATCACGTTATCGCACGTGTACCAACCCTGTTCCTTTACCCGGTGGGAAGAACTGCACCGGGGAGTCTGTTGAGACGGAGAAATGCAACATACATCCTTGTCCAGGTAGAAATTCGCTAAACCCTAGCCTACGCGTAGACTCGATTTGAATATCAAATGAGTCTACGCATCGCAATCAAATAGCTTGTTCAGTCACGTGGATTTCCCCACAAATGCTGGGAAAGTCTCTGATTGGTCAGTCGCTGAATATTCCACGTTCTATTTTAAACGCCATCTTGGCAGTAGCCTGTGCACATCCTGTATTACGCTTGTACTACGGGATGTGCACAGGCTATCTTGGCAGTGAATATTGAATTAATTCCAGATTCCGCATAGTAGCATACATAAATTATCATCGTACGCGAATATTTACCGATTGACTAATCAGAGACTTTCCCAGCATTTGTGGAGAAATCCACGTGACTGAACAAGCTATTTGATTGCGATGCGTAGACTTTATCTGATATTCAATTCAAATCGAGTCTACGCGTAGGCTAACTAAACCCATGCTCTTGCTAATATTTTGATGCTATAACTATTAGTAACTACAAGTACTGCTTACAGTAGAACACTTTAATGTTTCGCTTACCGCAAGCTTAAGCCGAAGTCTATCGTAAAAATATACATGGGCCAAGTAGTCTAGCCATCAGGAAATTGAAAAGGAAATAGTATACTTCACATAAACTGGTGGAAGAAAAGCCTCATGTGAACTCAAGAATTCTACATTCACGATACAGAAACACGTTTCAAATGCACCTGATGTATTAATGAATTTTCTTGATCTGCGGATTGCTTGCTTTTTTAGTTAATGGAAATTTCACAGAGTGGTCCAGTTGGACTCCGTGCACCGTAGAAAAATGTGGGAATGGAACACGAAGACGCCACCGAAATTGCACCAATCCCGCACCTCAACATGGAGGAAAGAATTGCGATGGTAAAGACTTCATGAGCGAATCGTGCAACGAAGACCCTTGTCCAAGTATGTTTAAACTCGAAATTTTTGATGAAGCTTAGTTGAAACTAATGAAGAGTCCAGAATATTAATTTGAAATCATTTGAACTACATACCCTTTCCTTTCATTCTATTTGTTTCAAAGTCTCAGGCTTTGCTCTGGTGTTCTCGAAACCAAAAAAATGCGCTAAACAATGCGCTGGATCACCTCTAGCCTATAGTGCACTGTACAGTCAACTTCACGTTCTGGTTTCATCAGATATATCTGCATTTGATAAGCGACATTCGTTTTGGAACAATCAGAATCAGACAATACACCAGTAGTTAGTTTCTCGGTGGCAAATAGTTTTTTTCTATGAAGAATAAAAAGAAAATGACTGATAATTAGTAAATTTCATCACGACTTAGTCCCCACACTGCTAATCTTGGTGTTAATGCTTTATTCCAACAGTTCATGGCGGACTCACTCCTTGGTCAGAATACTCATTCTGCAGCAAGCCATGTAACACTGGAAAAAGTATGAGGACACGATCTTGCACCAATCCAGCACCACAATTTGGAGGACGAAACTGCTCGTGCAACAATACGGAAAACATAATAAGCAATGACAATTGCACTGTTAGTCTGAAAAATATAAAGAGATGTAACATCTTCGTTTGTCCGCGTAAGAAACTTGTTTGTTTTATTTAAGAGCAAGTAAATCGAAACTATCTCGTTTTGATTTGTGTCAGAAAAGTGTGCATGAGAAGTTGCAAAACGTCTATAGCATCTTTTCGTCGTTCCCTGAATAGTGCCGAAACTGATAGTCTGCATCACAGCATTAACCGGGCCTTTCATTTTTACCTCCTTCATGAAGGATAAATGAATTCACAAGTCCTATTTTTCAGTGTTGTCAAAAAGAAGAAAGTACGCAAAATTAGCACGTTGTTGTTTATAGGCCCATGCTTTTAAAAGTTTCAGTCAACAACATCGACTGGAATTTAACGTGTGTATTTTTTACTTCAGCTGTAGAAGTTGTGGCTGAAATTCATTTTGACGCGTCGAAAAGTAACTTTACGGATCCAGCCTCTGATAGTTTTAAAAGAAAATTAGAAGAATATGTGAGTACTTCAAACTAATACTACAGCTACGAACAGACATGTTATAACTCATAAGCCCCAAAGAAAACATGTTGTACCAGAGATTGCGAATTCGAATCCCATCGAAGTCGGGATTTTCGCTTGCTATTGTGCATAGTTATCATTTGGAGAGAACTGTGAGACAAAACATCCATCGATCCGAATGCATGCACCTTCCAGAACAACATGACTTTATAATATAGAGTAGAAGATAGAACGGGATTGCAAAATATTATTAGCTCGAGTAGCAAAGTTTGTGGTTTGAATTGCAACATAGACAGTGCGTTCTTTGCTTGCTATGGTGTGGGTAACTTCAGCTTGCTGCAGCTATCACTGTCTTGTCGTTTATCACTGCTTATCATTCGTTACTACGGGTTTATTATCACGTAATGTTAATGTTACGCTATGTGTTAATGTAGTTTTGTTAATCTATCCAGATGTATCATTTATGATATAATGAAGATTAATTACATTTTGTCCATTATGTCCTTATCATAATATTTTGTTTTGTCATCTCAGATCGTGACGCCGTACAGAAAAGCAGGCCAAGAAGAACCAGTAGTTGGCGGATTCTCGTCTTGCAGGTACGGTATGAAAAGTCTGCGCACGAGGATCTTTTCATTTTAAGTTAACTTCATTCGACCGCAAAAGCATTGTCGTCACTATGCACAAGTTTCTAGGAACAAAAACATACAGGAAAATATAGAACCAAGTGCTCTTCTGTAGACCAAATCTCCAATGACTATATATACTGTGACGTTTATGTGTATCATTTACTTAGTTCGCAGGGTGAAGTGTTTACATGCGACATTACTGTTTTGTATAATTCCTCTGACGGCGATCAACTCCCTATTCTTCGCGACGTCTTGGATCAACCTCCTGGCTTAAACGTCACCATGATGCGGTCTGAAGTTGGCAAGTTATAATATTTACATTCGGAATCCGTTGTCCTTAAGCCGTGATTGGTTTGTTGTAGAATCCACCATATAAAAAAAGATGGCGATTTTCGATTTTACCTGAATCCTTTGCGGTTCTGAATCGTCTAAAGTGACAGTTGACGAATTTTGCCTGAACAGCATCAACTTACTAATGATTAGTTTTGTGGTTGACAACATTGCTGATTTCAAGGCAATGTGGCAATGGGGCTTCTGGTATATGCTTCACGTATAAAATTATTCGCGAAAAGGATCATGGTAAAATCGACTTGCCGCTATATTCTTTATTGTAGTCAATCCTGCTTAATTTAACTTATCCAATGATAATGAGCCCCATTTTTCCGGCTTTGATACTCGTCAGGGTGAGGCACATTAAACTGAACGAAACTATTTTTCTCCATTCCTCTCAGTTACTCTTATTCAAATCCTACTAAATGAATCGAAGGCGTCTAAAGGCGGATTTCCATTCAGCTCAAAACGTCGCGCGATCGACATTTTGCGATCGCTTTCTTTTGAATTATCGGCTCTCAAGCAGAACGTATATCATTGGATCTGGTTCACAGCACACATTTCAAAAGAAAGCAATCCCAAAATGCCGATCGCGTGACATTTTGCACTGAATGGAAATCCGCCTTAATATCCCTAATTGTTGTTTTTCTGTGACTAAATCTGACTGTCCAATGCCGTTTTGACGTCTCCAACGCCAAGCGGTTTGACCAGCACCAAACACACAATAGATATTACTTACGAAGGAGCGATAATCAACGCGTGTATATGAAATGATAATTTTGTTCCATTTGCCTTTTCAAGCACGCTGATATCAAGTTTTTTGAGAAATGGGATTAATCCTTTTTAATTTAAAGTAGGGGTTAACACCATACAGCACTATATACCGTTTAAGACCCATTAAGACCCAACATTTTTATCAAGGCCTAGCTGTATCTACTTCTAGTTTTGTTATCTTTATCCATGACCGACGGTGAAACTATGCTGTACTTCTTATATATATCATATTCCTTCTTTTACTAGTGCTATCAGTTGAAGTTAACATCACCGCAGTTGCTCTATCTTCCACTAGTATAAAAGTGAAGTGGACTTTGGTTGATGCGAGTGATAACATCACCAGCGTTATAGTGTTCTATAAGTTCTTTGATGATGCTATATCATTTCATTCGAAACCAGTCCCAGCGTCCTTCAAAGGCGGTGTGGTTCTGGAAAATCTTCGAAAATTCACATGGTACAACATTACTGTCGCTCCGACTTCGATCAATGGCACTGGGATACCAAGTGCATTTGCGGCAGAGAGAACTAAAGAGGACGGTATGTTTGAGACAAAAAAATTTTTAGTATTAGATTTTATAATCAGAGTTCCACGTGCAGAGCCTGATTCAAATCAGCTCAACCAAAAAAATAGAAGTATTTTTGCTACCTAACCCTTGGCGCATGAAAATTTTGAAATGGACCATAGACTCACCATTGGTTGCATAGTAATTTATCAGCGGTGTTCTCCGATCCATTGTCAATGACTAATAACAAACAAACTCGTTTCTAGTAGACAAAAGATTTTACTCAGTAATTCTCGCCGGCAACGGAATCAGCAAGCCATCGCGGATGAATTACAATATATGATAACCAGTTGTTGGCTTTGCAACGAAAATTCAAACGTTAGATTCTAATTGTTTCGATACACGACTGTCTTCAAGAACAGCCAAACTTACTGACCTAGCTTAGTTTAATTATGATATAAATCGAAAGTTGTTCTGTGGTCTCTTCAATTTCATAAGTTTTGCACCACTGGTAACTTAGACAAAGCCTTATTTTTACATAAGTCGCCGACAATTGGCAGTCTTCTCTCAATTTTTGCTCTTGACACTGAAGAGAATAAAAGACAAATTTTACTCACTAATCCTTGCATGCAGACGATTCAAAACTCGCCAACATCGGCGACAGTATTGAAGTGAAACTTAACAACGTGTTGGTGATGAAAGTCGACGAGCGTTATGTTTCCTGAGTGAATGTATTAGTATCATCTGCGAGCTCTGATTCATATACATGGAAGTCATGCACTTATTTTGATTTTCAGTGCCAAGCAAAGACCCAGAAGTGAACGTTACGTCATTGAGTTCTTCGTCCCTGAGAGTCACCTGGAGTACTGTGGATAAAGAGTATTTACATGGGGAAGATAGAGGATATTGTCTATATTTTGATGACAGGGAAGGATTACCGTTGAACGAACTTGAAAAGACAGTGCAACATCTTAAACCCTTTTCAAAACATTATATTCAAGTTGCAGCTAGGACAAACCCAGGCTGTGGAAAGAAGAGTCCACGAATAGAAGCATTCACTCTCCAAAGCAGTAAGACCATCATTTAGGATCTTTTTATATTTATTTATCCGTTCTGACGCATGAATGCCGTATTTCATCGATTAAGCACTTCCTCGAATCATCGGTCACTTTCAATTTTGTTGTTTAAGTATGCGCTCCCCTCTCTTGATTAGGCGCCTCCTTCTTTTAGTAACAACTTTCTTCTGTATATTAGACAGTCTGAAGCATTTTTCATGAAAAATGACTTTCTTGTTTTTCACATGATTTTTTCATAGTGTACGTAGTAGGTGTTTTTTCGAAGAAGCCCTGTCCCCTCTCCTTTTAGTCTCAAACTTGATATGCACCCCGGGGCGTTTAATAGAGAAAATATTGCAATTAGTTTTGGTTTTAAGATTTTTATAATTTTGCATGGCGCAAACAACAATATAAGCATCAGTTTGTGGATGCACCACAACTGACGAAGGCCCGGGTAACAGACCGAAAGCTTTGCAATAATAAATGGTGTATCCACAAACTGATGCCTGTACTCTTAGTTTTATTTTCCTAATTATCTTGTTGGTCCTACCAGCTCCTGATGCACCGCCTCAAGATGTGACTGCGCTCAACAAAAGTGCAACTGAATTAAGTGTGAACTGGAATGAAGTCGAGGAGCAATGGAGAAATGGAAAGATATTGGGATATAACATCACGTATACCGACCCGAATGGTATCACAGGATATGTAGATGTTAAATCAGCTACAACATATACTGTCGTCATATCTGGTCTTTCGGTATGGACGATGTACAATTTGACGGTGGCTGCTTATACCAGTGTTGGACAAGGAGTTGCTGCAACCCTCCAAGTTTCAACGGATGAAGAAAGTAAATAGTTTTTTGCATTTTTGTCGCCTGTATACAATGTAAATAAATTTGGAAATAAGCACTCTCTACTTAATGAGTTTCCGCTAACTTCTTTTGCTGTTTTGTCCGTGAAGCGACAATTTTTCTTGAAGTGTTTCATGAACTTTCAATCGGACCAAATTACTTTTAATCAGTTTTTTCAAATTGATTAATGCTTTGTAAGAGGAATGTTATAATGTAATTTCCCTCTTGTTTGGTAGCTCCTAAAGTTGCTCCAGAGATCATTGTGGCTCAAAACGCCAGTTCCACCAGTATCCTACTAAAATGGCGACCAATCAGTCAAAGTAGTAGATATGGGATTCTATTGGGCTACAAAATCACCTATGTCGCGTTGGACTACAATGGCGCTAAAACAAGGGTTGATAATGTTGATGCAACTACTACTCAACACACGTTGAGAAATTTGTTCAAATATTGGCGTTATAGAATTACAATTGGTGGCTTTACGAGGCCTGGAGTTGGCAAGACTGTTACGAAAACTGTTCGAACTGACGAAGATTGTGAGTAAAAATAAGACATGGACTTGAATTTCGAGACCCTACAGGCCCGGCAGAACGAAATTTGGGGGGGGGGGCGCTAATATATGACGATAAAATTTTTTTGCACCAAGATGTACAAACACAATTAGAGGGGAGCACAAAGTCCCCAATATCTTCGATGTCTTTTTAAATCTACTCTTGAAACCCGTATTAATACACCAAAGAACAGAATAATGATTAGCTTATTTAAATTGTCCAAACACAGAGCGTCTATTGTCGTTACTTGCAACAAAAGTGTTTGCAACAGAAACAAGATCTACATTGTCAGTTTCTCTCTGTGGAATTTTAGTACTGCCAGGGCGTTGAAGCGATATGCTGTCATTGTAGGTCTCATCCATGCTTTCACAGGGATTTCTTTTCAGTTCATAAGCTATTACAATTCAACACAAAAATTACAAAATGGAATAATTTTCTTCTAACCCAACAAAAAGTGGGGGGCCTACAGCCCCCCAGCCCCCCATCTTCCGCCGGGCCTGCCCTATGTTCTCGTTAGTCAAGTGAAAGTCTTGCGTAGGAGTCTTTTCAAGCTGGCGAACATGTGTGAAACTATTTTGTTGTATATGAAGCAGTCTGTTATTTTTGTTATACTTTTTTTATATCTTTTTACCTAGTACCAAGTCGTTCTCCCGAAGATGTCCGTGGAACTCCGGAGACATCAACGAGTGTTTATATCAATTGGGGAAAGGTTGCTTCGAATTTTGTTCACGGCGTACTGTTGGGTTATAACTTAACAGTGCGGAGAACAAGTGATATGTCCCTCGTTCATCGAGATTTTGTCCAGCGAGAAGATATCCCAGTGTATTTGACAGAATTGGGAAAGTACACAGAATATACATTTTGGGTGAGAGCAGTGAATTCCAAAGGTCATGGTGAACTCAATTTACCTCAAGGTTATCGTGTGAGGACTAAAGAAGATGGTAGGGCTGTTTTACGATATTCGAAACAATATTTCTTTCGACATGATGTATCGTTCATTCTCCGTGTTATTCTCTGGTTTGACAGCGCACCTCAATATAGCGCCTTGTTTTTTAAGAAATATTTAAATGGGTTGTAGTGGCATGCATGTCAGAGGCAGAGTATACGCCTTGTTTCGCAACTGCATGGTTTGCATCGCTGATCAAAGCTTTTAGTACTGACCGCCCTTGTCTCAAATGCTCTTTTTTCAAGCATTTGCTAGTGTTCAAAAGTTATTTTGTAAGTTCCACTCATAGACGGAGAGGTAGAAGCTAGCTCTAAAAAATACTTTTGAGCATGTACGCGTGTGTGACCGTAACGACAATCGCTCCATATTTTCAGCACCTGAGGCGTCGCCATCAAACATAAGAGTTAAGACTTTAGCGACGATTTCAACATTGGAGTTGGAATGGATGAGAATCCCGCCAGAGTCAGCGAATGGTATAATTCGTGGGTATTATGTCGAGTACAACGCGACGAACTTGAACGGACGTAACGTGCATACTGAAGATCGAGTGGCGAAAACATTTCGAGTGAGGGGAAATCGTTATGCAACGATACTGAAAAACCTTATTCCTGGATCAACCTATGAAATCAAAATGTTTGGTTATACTATCAAAAACGGAACGAAAAGCAGCATTGTGGTTGGAGGTACGACAACGCTTGTAGCCTTCAAATACATATGCTACTAACCTAGAGAAACCATGCTAAAAATTATATGTTAAACGCCCTGCATCTAACAAGCATGACTTTCTTATCATGGCTTTTGTTCCAAACACTTTTATCTATTAAACATTTATGAGTACTTTATCAGTTAGGCAACAATTTACAACAATTCAAACACAGGTGACAACTTCTAGCTACTCAAACGGAAAAGTACGTTTGAGAATTGAAGATGTCTCTGGTTCAGTGTGAATTGGTATAATCGATAAGTGTATGTAGGAGTCAATGTGCACGAAAACGTGCTTGCTAGTCGAAACGCTTGTTTTCATTAATCGCAGCAGACAGACTGCGATGCTCGGTGATGTTAAGATTACGACAAACGCTACGCATAGCAAACGGTCTAAAACTGGTATAAAATACGTGAAACTGATTCGCCTGTCATGATACATCGGCGACTGTGGCTGATGGTAGTGGACTATCGTGTCGAACAAAAGATTCGTTTCGTTAAAGCTAGCTTCCATCAATCTCAGGCAGACGTGAATGTGATTCTTACCGACGGTGCAACAAAAAAATTTATGTTTTGCTACGATAGTCCACAACAATGGGCCACAGTCACCGATGATTCCGTCAAGCAGTTTTCACAAATTTTATGCCAGTTTTATACCATTGCGTCTATCGTAATCTTAACATCACTGAGCATCGCTGTTTGTCTGCGGGTAACGAAAACCAGCGCTAATGGACCTTTAACCTTATAGACAAAATTTCAAAACATTTTAGAGTGGGAAAATCTTTTGTCACAGCCTAAAAGAGTGTTCTGAATTTAGTAAAACTGCGAAGTTTGGCTGGGAAATGTTGTAAAAAAAAGAAAATATAGCTGTGCAAAGTTGGCAAATTTTGTATATTTTTCTATTACGCACCGGAAATGAATACCCTTTTCTCTTGAACGGGGTACTAATTTCCCGCGCGTAATAGAAAAATATACAAAATCTGCCAACTTTGCACGGCTATATTTTTCTTGTTTTACAACATTTCCTAACCAAACTTGGCAGTTTTACTAAATTCAGGATGCTCTTTCAGGCTGTGGTAAGAGATTTTCCTAGTTCAAATTTTTTTAAATTTTGTCTATAAGGTTAAAGGTCCATCAGTAAAACGGCCAGTGAATATTCTTTACAGAGACTTGTCGTTGTCCCAAGTATCTGAAAGTAAACTGGTGGAAAATCCCTCCATATACAGATGGCAATGCATTTGATGCAGGTGGTATATTTTCCTATGCGGTGAATCTCATTTTAGACATGTGTGGCACATGCAGAAATGGTCATGGTAAAACTAAAGCATGTTATACCCCTGATTGTGATCAGTCCCCGGCACGAAGACGACGACGTGCAGTTGATACGAACCAACAAGAAAGCTTTCAACAAGTTTTAAATAACATCAAAGACGACGTGGATATTAGTTTTCCAATCCAAGGCAACAAATATATGACACATTACGGCGGAATCTACCCCTATATCTCTGTCGTGGAAACTACTGGATCCGCATATTTCACAGTCAAAAAGGTTCCCTCGACCTCTTATGTTCTTGTAAGCGCAGCTCTGCGTTCAATTCCACTGCTACTGCTGATCGCTATGCTGTCGCTTGTTGCTGGAATAATTATATGGGCTATGGTAAGAGTGTTTTCAAATTTATCTTTAATCTATCGTATAAGAGTCTCATGCCATGTGCACACGGGAGTCGTTTTCGCGCGTTTTCAAAAATGTTTTTGTCTCTTTTATCATTTTGACGCTCAGTTCACACGGTCCAAGGGAAAATATTTTCAATACATTAAATTAGCTTGTAGCTTCTGTCGGAAACTGATAGTGTTTGCATCATTTTCACATGAAAACGCTAATAAAAACACTCGAAAACGTTACCGTGTGCACATAGTCTCACTTTGACGAGAAAAATCTTTAGCCGTTTGAAACATAGAATGACCAAGGAAGATTGGGTCATCACTCAATCAATAGGTTAAAACGAAAACCAGCATGCAAATGGTATAGTTAGACCACCCGGCGGCAAGAGTTCACTCGAATTATTGAAAACGCCTGGGACCAGTTGTTCAAAGCTGGTCCCAGGGTTATCCTGGGTTAACGTAAATTTTGACCGAGCAATGTTTTTAACTGCTTGTTAACTAACTAACTCTGCGTGAGAAGAAGTCTTTCTGTGCAAAGTTTTGAAACAAATGGACATATAGAAGTAAACAAACTAAGCAGCGGGTTAAGTTTTAAACCATGCAAGGTTAAACCAACTAACGCGTTCGATGGATTGAAGTAAGTACGTAATAATGGGACGCATTGCTGCTCATTGAGGTAACAAGAGAAAGGGGCAGTTTTTATGTCATCAAGTTGGCAGAGTTTACCCAGAAGAATTCGAAATTGTGAATAGTCGGACGGAGTGACATAGGCACAAATACTCTGGTATAAGCATGTTGATGCTGCTTCGAGATTTCCATTGCCTGTCTGCAGTTTTCGATGGGTTTGTATTATATTGTTAAAACAGAGAACTGGATGATCTTTTGATAATGTATTTAGTGTAGTTTATTTTGAGGCAATTAAGGAGGGGATATTTGATTGAATAAACTCAGGGGCTTCGGTGGCGCAGTCGCTAGGACTTGCACTGAGGTTGTGGGTTCGATTCTCAGCGCGGACTTTACTTTCTCATGTGAAAAGAGTCTGTCAACTACTCTGTCCAAAGTCGTAGGTTTTCCCCAGGTACTCCGGTTTCCTCCTGCAGAGAAAGTTGACAGGGTGGGTTAGGATAAGCAGACTAGGAAAGTAAAAATTGATTGTCGTAAAAATAATCTGTCTAAAGTAATACAAATACATAGTGTATACATTAGAAAAGCATTGCAAATAGTTACGCAATTCAGTTTAAGCTGCAAAGTAACTATTTGTAGACTATCTATCTATCTATCCACATCGCCGAGGGCCCTCAAATGGTATATTTATTGTTTACTTTGCTTTGTAGGGGAATAGATTAGACAGGGGAATATTCATTTGATTATATTCCCCTATAAAAACAAACGAAACCGCTGCATGTGAAAAATAAAGAGGTTGCACGATTCTAGTATCTTAAGGTTGCTTTCCAGTTACGCGTTTTTGACACGCACGTACACGCACGCAAAAGTTTAGATCCTTCAAAGTTTTATAGTTTTTAAAAAAACAAGAACAGGTCGACCCGCGGTTATTTCGAATTCAAAATTCTGGACGTTTCTTCTTGTGATTGTTTATAAGATAGCTTTTATTACAATCTTTACTTTTACGTGCGTGTCAAAACGCGTAGCTGGAAAGCAGCGTTTAGTTCTGTCTGTTCAAGAAACTGGTGACTCGAAAGAATGAATTTCATTGCAGGAACGTTCCTCGAATTCAACAAGTTTTCCTTTGTCTTTTACAAAAGGAATGAAAGAAGGGTTTTGGTGGGCGTTCATATCTGCTAGTACAGTTGGGTAAGCATGTGCATTTGCTTCAAAAGATTTAGCTTTGTCCTGATCAGCTGAATATACTAAAAGCGGTCCGCAGTATGTAATCATTGTTCGTATATTGTGTGTTTTTTTCACAGTTATGGCGACCGTCGACCGGTCACAATTCCTGGCAAACTGTTTGCAATGCTTTGGATACTTATCGGTTACGTCATAATTCAAGTATTAATTAGTTACATGGTGAACTCAATAACTTTAGTTCTTGTCACACAGAGTAAAAGTATTTATGGATCTCAGGTGAGTTAATATGAATACATGAAATTCAGTCCATATTCATCCATTACATAGAAACGATAATAGAAACTTTCATGTTTGCCCAGTTTCCAAATCATGCTTCCATTCGGCTCAAATCTAAGTCACTAATCTCCAGACTGACTCTGTAAACGCTCTGTCTAAACAAAAACAAAAGGACTTTGAAGGAGACAGCGACTGAATTGCCATCTTTGTTCAAATAAGAGCTGCAGCGGCCTCGTCCCCGTCGGCGCTTCTGTGTGGTATACAACGCGCGCGCGGGACAATTTTAATGGGACGTGGGGTACACGCGCGGAGGGCGCAGAGGAAAATTCGCGGGAAGCTTGCAGTGGGACGCAGCGCGTATATAAGAGCGGTTCTGCTATTTTTTCGCTCAAAATTCGGCGTTTAATCCAAGGAGCGCTCATTCCAGCAAAGGCGGTAATGTTGTTCCATCCAGTCTCCCATTTGTGATTGATTGGTATACCATGCAGTTTTTTGTCAGAATTATTACTGCATTTTTTCAGGTTGCCGTCGTCCAAAATTCCAGCGAACATGGCAAAGCACTTCGTCTAAATGGCAAGGGTAATACCATATATAATGTCGCTACAGTTTTTCATGTTATATTTATTGAAAGTATTCTATTTGATCAATGTCACATGAGTTTTTTATCTTCGCTAACTCTCTCTATATATGTGCTGATTGTCTTTACCTTTTATTGCTCCCCGTGCTATATGTTGTTATCAAACTTAAATATCGCTCGAAGAAACATGCTAACCATGGTGAATGGTTTAGTTACCTAGTTCTGAAAAGAATTATCTAAATTATCAATGGAAAACTTGACACCCTTCCATTGAGTATTTTAACAGTTCTTTTCAGAACTAGGTGACTAAAACATTCTCCATGGTTAGCATGTTTCTTCCAGCGATATTTGTCACCACGACACAGTCACTGTTTTGTTATCAAACTACATAGCGCTTCATTTACTCAGTCGAATCGATGCACAATTATTGAATCATTAAGTCACATCATTACACCGTATAATGTCTGCTGTTAGGTTTTTCACCAACTTACTGTATTAATGATAAGAATCTGGTCTAGATCTGACGTGAAACAACTTACAGAACACTTAACTTTTGTAGTTATCCTTTTGTGTTTCGGCTTGAATTAGCAATCCCAATTCTGGTTGGTATAATGTAAGAAATACAGTCCGAGAAGCGAGGCTTTTAAAACCTATTTTCCACTACGCGAAATAGTTCGAGCGAAAAATAAATCTACCAACGAGATTGGTACGCAATGAGATTTTCTCAAATGCACGGGTTGAATGCAGTAGATTGACTGGTATCTATGCCAAATACAGCACGCTGTAGGATAAAGAACACGGACTTAATCATGCAATAAAGTTGGATAATGTAGGTGGGATGGGGGTCAGGAACAAAGACCAAAGGATTTACACCATACCCATTTGGTGTTACCGCCTACCAATTTTCTATCAATTTTCTGACAGTGAAATCCTTCAGCAACGTTGATTTGGTGATCAAAGCTTTGGAGGACAAAATTGTTGACGGAGCATTGCTGGACATGTATGCTGCTGCTACAAGGAAAGACGTGTTTGAAAGTGGAGACACACAACTAAGTCGTGAAGTGGAGTATCCTTCTGGTTATGGAATCGTTTTGTCTGGCAGAATGATAGATTCGGCGCCAATGATAAGAGAACACTTTAAGAAACGAGAGAATGATCTGGTCCACTTTATTCAAAATAACACGGATGTTATTACCAAGGTGTCCTTTTGTACTTTTTCCTGCTTTTTTTGCTCAGTGGTCCGGGTGATCTGAAATCACGGAAAAAGACTAGAACTAGTTGCCGAATAAAAATCTATTTGCCGCTTAAAACGAGTTCTTATCTCACGAAGTACATTGTATTTTGTTCCCACATTTGCAATGGAATTGTCATTCTCACCACGGAACATATTTACGAAGTTTTGACTAATTTAATGAAGGAGAAAGAAGGAAGAAGTGATTAAATACAGCAAATGGTTTTTATTCTCTTGCTCGTTCCAGTCCTGTTGCTCACGATCAGATCACCTAGATTTGAGCGTTGGACTAGCAAGCCATAAGTCAAAGGTTTGAAACGCGCTGTAGCCCATGAGTTTTTTGCTATGACGCTGAGGTTAGCTTGGGCAAAACGTACCAAAGCGTCCAGTAACCCGAGCACGTCTCATTGCAACCAGTGACGTAACCTTCTATGTTCATTGTGCATGCAAGCGTTGTTTCTCAACTTAACAAACTTTACATGAATTTGTAGAAACAAAACAAAGTGGAAGAAGCAGCGGAAAAGAAATCAGGATTATTTGATGCGGGTTCTAGAGCATTTCACCTGGCGCTGCTCGTGATAGTTTCATTACTTGTTGCTTCACTGGCCTGTGGCATGTTCTGGCAATTGAGATACAACGATAAGGCGATCAAGGCACGAGAGGAACTACGAAGTAAGAGGCTGTTAAATGAATAGGTGTTTAGGGCTTGGAGTTAGAAGATCATGGGTTATATAACTTTGACTTGCCTGCGCAAAAAATGAGTTGTCATATAGTAATGAGTCATTGAGTAATTGGGGTTACGTACTACAGTATTATGTACACGTTGACAGTTATGCATTACGTAACTACCAGTAAAGTCTATCAGGTTGGAAAGAAACCATGACAAAAATACATACCGCAGCTTAACACCTTGAGAGCTAAAGGCCCATTTACACGGGCGATTTTTGCTGCGATTTTTCTCGTTTTGAAGGATGTGATAAAGTGGATACCAAACAAGTAAACTTGATCTAACAATTTTGCCAATGCACTCCTCAGTATAGCTACTCAATCCCATACGTTAAGAGAAGACAAATCGCAAGAAAAATCGCCCTTGTAAACGGGCCTTAAGAGATTGAAGAAAAGCGCTCTTACAGTCTTTGTCAAAGAACCTTGAGAGAGTACTATGTTTAAATGGTTACTGAATGGGGGGCGGCTGTTGGTGCAGTAATAGAGAGTTTTAGCAAAGAGTACGAGTACGAGTACGAAATTCGTCATTTTTGCACGAAGTACTCGATGCACGCTTACGTCATTTCGTGCTGACGCGACGAAGTCGTAGCAGGCCCAAATCTGAGTACGAATTTTTTTGAAAAACTCGTTGTTATCAGTACGAAGTTTTCAAAAGAAGGCAAGTCGATATTTTTTGATGTCGTCCAAAATCAATTTAAATTAATGTTGTTGGTCCCAGCCTTGCTCAGGTGCATATTTTTTAAACGGAGTGTACATTAAACAGGAAATGTGACCTACTTACGATAGACAATGTAGACCAATTCGTTTTTGTTTACAACTGAAGCAACATTTTTTTGAAACGGAAACGACTACTAGAATGACTTCTTCGTGACAGGTCTCTGGCGGTCGAATCTCCTATTCGTAGATGATTCGTAGTCGTATTCGTACTCGTACTCTTTGCTAAAACTCTCTTATATAAGCGCCCTGGTCGCGCCATTTAGTCGCGCATCGCGTGGCGCGCCAATATAGATTATCTCTATTTAATTTGATGATGTAACAAGATACAACTTATTTTTAGAATTTATTTAATAGTTTATCATAATTAATAGACTATAATGAGAAAGGTGTAACTCAAAACATATTGTTTATTGAAACCAATATGAAACCAATTACAACATTGCCACAAAACGTATACACAGGAAACAAAAGTACATGAAAAACAAATTTAAAAATGTATAAACTATTTATAATACATGGAACTATTCAAACTATAAGCTAAAGCCTAAAATATGTTATATTGAAAAATATAACGGATAAGTGCTAAAGGCTAGTGGGGTGTTTGTGTGTGGGAGGGCTGTGGAAATACGCAATCTCGCTTCAGGGGGTTTTGGGTTTAGAAAAAATAAGCTTTTCATCTTGTTCTTTTAAGAAAAAGTTCCGTCTTCTCGATGAATCTCTTCAGAAAAAGGGAAATTGGCGCTGTGAGTATGTTCTTTGTAAAATATTCAAAAGATATCCCTTCCCTGTTACACAATCAAAGAAAGAGCTCAACTATAAAAGGTGCTATACAAAACATTTTGGATTTGTCGATCGACCTTAGGGGCTGTTCCCATAAATCGGGCCTTGCAGTACGGAAATCTCACCTCGTAACTTTTTGGTCCCCAGTCGCTGCTAATATTCTTCTTCTTGCTCTTCTTGTTCTTGTTCTTCTTGTACTTCTTGTTCTTGTTAGGGGGCGACGCTCTTCGAAAAAAGCCTAAGGCTTTCTCATTTCTAGTCCAATCGTCGTGAAATTTGACCCAGTAATGTAAAATGATATTACTCTTCGATTGACAGAGTTCGATTTTTTATTTTCGATCTAGGAAAAAAACTACAGCCAAATATCTTTGCTGTAATTGTACAATAATTATCATGCATCATGGGGCTTCTGTGGCGCAGTAGCTAGGACTTGCGCCTTTCACCACTGAGGTTGCGGGTTCGATTCTCAGCTTGGACTTAACTTTCTCATGTGAAAACAGTCTGTCAACTACTCTGCCGATAGTCGTAGGTTTTCCCCGAGTACTCCGGTTTCCTCCTACAGGGAAGATTGATAGGGTGGGCTAGGATACAGATTAGGAAAGTAAAAATTGATTGTTGTAAGAATAGACAGTCTAAGGTAATATATATTCATATACATAATTAGAAAAAGCATTGTAAATGGTTACGCAATTCAGCTTACGCTGCAAAGTAACTACGTCGGAAGGCGGATGCGAAAAACAAAAGCCATCTTACACTTCTTATGTCATAAGCTGTTAATGAGAGTTTTGTAGACAAAGCCGTGAATTCCACACAGTAGGTTAAACATAATAAGTAGCTAATTTTAATTTGAAAGGGTCGAATTTTTATACACACTATGTAGACGCACAGTATGTGTACATAGACACCCAGTTACTGGTCCAACAGTACGCTCGTACTTGTTTACTGTATATTACTTTGAGATTAGATTTACAGGGAAATCGGGTTACACGCCTTGCCAAGATTCTGGTTAAATCGCTAAAGATCTCGGAATGCAGGGCTCGTGTAAAGATTTTGTTGATTTAAATCTGTTTTTTGTTATTCTTTAAAATTTCTAACATTAAATAGCGAGAATGCACAAGAAAAATTATTTCAACTAATTTTAAATAACTGAATAGCAATAAAGTAGCGATTTCAAAAGAAAAGTACTTTGTCTCGTTGAAGCCAGTGAAGTGTGTCTTAATTACTTTCAACAACGAACGAATAATGGCGATTAGAATAATTTTGATATAGGTTAACATTATTGGTGCAATTTCTTTCGAACATTTTCAAATTTTCCGTTGGTACAATTTGCACATCTGTTTTTGCGGGAATAGCTTATCATTGCATAATTTTGGCTATATTATGCAACGATAAACTATAAATTTAAGTCACTATATTATATAGCGACTTAAATTGACTCTTAATTGAGTAACGACTTTTGTCGAAACATCGAGAAATCTGGCTACTCGTTCGGATAAGGTTGTATATTCGTTGCTTTGGTAAATTGAAATATTCTGTATTGACATGATGTATGCATTTCATAAAAACGTCAAGACTTATAATCAAGAGGGTAACATCCTTGTGTTTCGGGCATGAATTAAATTGTCTTTAAAGTTGACTCCAATCCCACCCATACGCGTTCTAACCAACTGACCATGGGATTGGTAGTTTATGCCGAAACATGAAAGATAGTTAATTTGGTACCCCTTACAATATAGTGTGACGAACAATAACGGTGTTAATACATACGTTCTCGCTGGAACCATCTCCACTTCTGCATATGCTTCTACAATATATACTCATGCAAGAAGCAAATTTAAATGCCTTGATTTACTTCTTGTGATAAGTCTTCTAATATTCATTTTAATGTGCACAGCCTCCTACGAAAAGACATAGAATTAAAGGAGTATAATTATTGATTGAATGATACATTTTGAACGAGAAAGCACCAGTTTTATCACCATGTTGTCCGTTACACGAGGGCCGCAATCACAATAGCCAATACAAACAAGTACATCATCTTCTAGCCAGAATTGCCCCAGTAAAGTTTAGCATCACCATGCATATAATCCATTCAAACTTTACGAAGCAAAACGTTTTCATCAACCTATCACATCGCTAACTCTGTTGTCAAACAACACACCTAAAAATACTAAAAAGAAAATAACATATGCAAAGACAAAGTAACGGGGTCCCGGGGCTTGTCCATATACCAGCGCGGGGACAACTAGTTAGTCTTGTTTAGAGCATTATATTGTTATAAGTAACAGTATAATAATACTGTGAGTGGGAACAGTACTTTAGAACAGTAAAACTGCTAATGATAATTGCTGAAATCGTAAGTAAAGAACGAATATATCATCTAGATTAACTGAAGAAATTATTATCAGTTAATGACTAATGTATTTCACAAGCTGCAAGGATTAATTTTTCTGTTTCGCTGAAAAATTCAAATCTTGCAAAATAGTGAAATACTTGAGTGCAGTTATTGCAACGCACAATAGAATTCAAAATGTTTGAATTTTAAATGTCTTTCAGAGCGAGATTCTTTAATAGTTTGCTGAAGCATTTCATTGAAAATGCTTTCTACACCATCGAATATAGTATTTTCCAACCAAAGTGTTACTCACGAAATGATGGAATGTAGAATTTGAAAAATGTATTAAACTGAAGAAGAAGAAACGTATTGTGGTATACGTACCAACACAAGACACTCCATCGCCATGAAACCCAACATTGCACCGACATGTAAATGAACCAATGGTATTTGTGCAACTGGCGTTCACATGACATTTGTCAGTCGAAATAGCACACTCGTCGATGTCTGAGTAAAATAAACGGTAAAATTTAAAAAAGAACATTAACTCTCCACTTTTATACTATAACGCAATAGACATTCTTCTTACAAAGCTGAAGCCTAACTTATGAACAGTGGCGTAGCTAGCGGTCCCGCCGTCCCGCCCGGCGGGACTAAAACTTTCCACAAAAATGAGAAAATGTTTTAAACCAAACCTGAAATCACAGTGTTGCTTATTCTGAATCCATAAATGTTAATCCTCATCATTTTTCAGCGCTTTTATATTCGTTAATCTTTTAACTCTTGCGCAATTTTGCAGTCTACCGTGCTGGGTAGTAATTCCATGTCCAGAAAAGCAGAATACTTCACGTAGGCCTGACCCTGCTGCTAACCCAAACTCTAACCACACATCTTGTGTCTTCTGGACGTGGAATTGTTACCCAGTGCTGCCCAGCAACTGAATCCTATAGATTACCTAATATCCACGCATTTACTGCTTACTCACGCGATTCGCGTGATCAATGTCCCGAGTTCCGCCGATTTCATATAGCGGAACATTCAATACTGTGTTATACATGAAGTTCTCGTTTTTGATTGGATAGTTCACGCAGCGCATGCCCAGAACGGCCGTTTTCATCAGCGAAGTCCCGCTATTTTATAAAGGCGGAGATTTTTAATATTTAACCCTTCTCACAAAGCTTCTGCGTGAGCACACGGACTTTGAGTCTTTGGTGTTATGATATATTCATATTTCATGCTGTACTTGTGACTTCCCTAATGTCAGGGCTTCCACTTCTCAGGAAATTTCCTGATTCTCAGGAAATTTTAGGCTAAAAAGGAAATTCTCAGGATAAAAAAAATCTCAGGAAATTCAGGAAATTTGTTAAAATCAATTCCGAAAATATTTTTTGAAAGTAACAATTTTGTCCCACAGTTTAATACTTTTTAATCTGGTATTTTGTATTATCGCTCATCAGAGTGATGACCATCTACATCCTAATCAGACGTTACCAAACGGGATCTGTAACTTGCTAATTTAAAGAGCATTTACCCAAAGTCTCCTTTTTTTTCAGTAAGAGAGCCGCTGACTTAAAATGACAAGGCTTCAAGCTCATTCCCAGGGTCTTTCTGTGCCGCCCCAGGGAGAGTTAAGAAAGACCAAGGCCTTGGTCGTTGATCAAATATCAATCCATCATCAATCACATGTTTTTTGTTTTATGAAAGTGCAATTCATAATTCAGTAAAATCATGCATGTAAATTTATTTTTGATACAATAGAGTATCGTTCATGCTCCTTTGTACACACATTTTAGTACCCTGCTTTTGCAATGTCCTTTTATAATTTTTCTAAAATATTCAGGAAAAATATCAGGAAATCTTGATGAAAAATCAGGAAAAATCAGGATATTTAGATCACAGAGTAGGAAATCTCAACTTAGGTAGTGGAAGCCCTGCCTAATGTATATACAATCACTTCAACGAGAGTGGCGAATCCTGTTGCTGTTGAAGTTAATGAAGCCGGTATAGTAAAT
>JAODVM010433382.1:0-24292 GCA_025400095.1 Phenganax marumi
TTTGATGTTCAACTAAACAAATACCGCAACAAATACAAGAAAGATTTTGGTAACCACTGCCCAAAGGAAGCCAGCCCACCAGAAAAATTCAAGTAGCCGGGACAAAGAACTGAAATCAACTTACTCACTCAACACTAACATGATAAATCAGAACCCAACTCCCACCTTAAGAAGTTATGTATGAATCAACAACCAAAGTGGTTACGATGAAGCTGGGGGCTACCGAAAGAAGGAGCGCAGATCACGACCTTTACCGACAACAGCATGGCTATTGCCAACAAACTAAGGCATCGCCAAGCAACGATATTACGCAGTCAAAACCCCTGGGAGCATCCGGCGAATCGTCGTTCCGAGGATCGGGTCGATTACCTAAACTTTGTCCGACTCATAATGCAATCATAAAACAACCTGTGCCGAAGCCTCTGATGGCGAGGAATTACGAATAAGTACCGGGAATTATCCTCTCCAATGTGCGGTCCCTTGTGCCCAAAGTCGATGAAATACGACTTTAAGCGTCGTAGATAAGCACCGATCTCATATTCTTAACGGAGACTTGGATGAGACATGATTATCAACAACCACGTTGCAATATCTAATTACAATATTCTTAGAAGAAATCGCATGGCGAACCCGCATTGTGGTGTTTGCCTTTATGTATCCAACAACATTAAGTTCGAACGCTTAACCGAACTGGAGGATTAATCACTTGAAGTTTTATGGGTTTTTACCCAATTCCCAGTCGCCTCCCACGTGGATTTAATTGTTTAGTTGTTGCAACAGTTTATCACCCTTCCAGATCAAACGATAGTGACGTGACTCAGTATCTAACGAGGTCAGTTGGCGAAGTTGAGGGAAGGTATCCCGGCTGTAGTATCATTGCTGGCGATTTTAATAATTTGGACATCAAGTATTTCTGCCGAGAATTTTGATTCAAACAGATGATTCCAATGCTTAGAGGGCCTTCCTAAGATCCATAAACCGTTTCATGTTCTCCCTCCCTTTCGACCAATCATTGACACAACTGGAAATGCCTACCAATCCGTCGCCAAGTATTTATCCCGACTTCTCTTTCCTTTATCGCAAAATGAATTCACACTTTTGACGCCGTTACCAGAATCCACAATATTCCGCCAAGTTTGTTTTCTCAAGGTTACCGTTTTGTATCATTTGATGTGAAGTCGTTATTTACCAACATCCCTCTAAAGAAAGTTATTGACATCATATTAAAGAGTGTACGAAAGTGAAGAAATTAAGACAGAACTAAAACGCCGAACCTTGAAGAAACTATTAAAAGATTCTTGCACGAAAACAGTCTTTTCTTTCAACAACGTACTTTACCAACAAATCGACGGTGTTTCCATGGGCTCCCCTCTAGGACCAACGTTAGCAAACATCCTGATGACAGCACTTGAAGATAACATCATAAGACCACTTATCTCATCGGACATGATAAAATTCTATGCGCGCTATGTTGACGACACTTTAATTCTAACCAAACCTGGAAACATCCGTTTAATCCTTACGAAGCTTAATTCCTTTCATCCACAAATCCAATTCACAGTTGAAGAGTTTGTAGATGATAACGACATTCATTTCTTGGACATTAAAATCACTCCACATGGTACTACAATCTATCGCAAGTCAACTCACACTGGACAATACATACATTACTCAAGCTTCACTCCACGGTCACGTAAAGTAGCATGGATCCGCACTCTTGTCCAACATGCAATAAAGATTTGCAGCACCCAAGAACTTTTCAACTCCAAAATTATAAAGATCAAACAGTTTCCTTCCTGGAATGGGTTTTCACACTGGCTTTCAAATAAGTTAATCAATATCTACACGACCAAGCCTCCTACCCATACCCCAGATGACACCACACACCTACCTATTATTTGGATCAATTTACCCTACCTAGAACAGAAAGGTTTAACCCTCGTCAAAAGTTGCACCCGAAAAATCTCTTGATACCTGAAACAACCCGTGAAATCTTTAAACCACTGGGAAACTATTGCAATCAACAACTTTACGTCCCCAAAAGACACTACGTCAAAGCCCTACAAAAGTTCAGTGGTCTATAAATTTATGTGCAATGCTTCATACGTTGGAAAAACGGACAGATGTCTTTACACCCACATTACTGAACATGGTAAAGCAGATAAATCTGAAATTTATAATCATATACATAATTGTGAACACTTCCCGCATATTCTTTCTTTGTTAAATCTACCTGCTAATTTGTTAAATTATGAGTATTCTACTAGCTTAGTTGACTATGGAGTCCGTCATTGAACCACGGTGTGCGTGCATCAAAAGAACTAACAATTTTCCATTAGATAATCACACAATAAAACTTTACAGTTGAGAAGCGTGTATATAGTTAACTTTTAAAAATGTTTTCAGTATGCTACTGATGATGACATGTGCCACTTGTCAAACGTTTAGATAAAATGTTCACTATTTAAGGAGTGTCTATTGTTTTGTGTTTTATTAAAATACTCTATGGCACTCATAAAGAATTTAACTAATCAAGTTCTTGAAAGTTTACATTTAAATACTGGATTTTTTTCTTATTTACTCTACCATTATGAAAATGTGTGTACTGTCAGTTAAGTTAATACTGTGCTCAAGTTACCTTGTCATCATTTAATATGGTTGCAGCATACATTGATCTAGATATTTTACACAGTTCTGGGGGAATAGAATTAGGAAGAGATCTATCCAGGTTTGCACAAATTGTCGATAAACGACCCACACTTTCACCAGTTTCAACTAAAATGTTTCATTCATTTGACCCTGATGTCAAGTTGGTGGCTGATACACAACTACTACTTGTGAAAAACCAGCTGACATCAATGATGACTGTGTTTGGCACACAACTGCTCTTGGAGAAACATCAGTAGTTGTGGAAGTGAGTGATGCTGAAAGCAATGAGGGGGAAACGGATGTCATGTTTCTCAAATTTAATGTACAAAATAAAACATGTTGATGTAAACATAGTTTACTTGTTTTCTGTTATCTTCCAGCACCAGATATCACATTACGATTTTTTGAGCTGCACTTGTACTTTTCTTCCTTCTTGTAAACATGAGCATAACCTACAGGTGATGCTGAGCTTGGCGAACCATAAACAATAAATGCTCCATCATAAACCTGGATAACGGCTGCCATTTCTTTTGCAAATTCCACCATTGAATTATGTATAACCTTGGTGTTACTATCGCAAGCATAGCCTGACATTATCTCACTTGACATTGTATGCTCTTTACCAGCTTTCACATTTTGTACCATTCGGATGTGTTCACATGTGAAAATGGACACGTCAATATTCGCACTTGCTACTGTCAATGCTCTCAAGCGTTTGCACTTCTGTTGATGGCAAAATTTTGAACTTTTATCATACACCACAAAGCAATGGTCACCTCCAGTGCTCGTCTTCACTGAGAAAAAGTTTTCCACTACCTTTACACAGTTGGGATGATCACGTGTGGCCATCTTGGGTTTGGGAACATAATTGCCACCAATTTTGTAACTACACTGTGGGCAGTTCTTCGGTTTCCAAAAATTTGTGTAAACATATGGACAGCCCAGGCACTGCGTTTTACATCGTTTTGTAGCATTTCCAATGTTAAACTACTCAAAAGAAAGTGTCCATCATCTACACCAGACCAATACAAATGCATGTCAAACAATATGGCAAAGTATCGTCACAAACAATACTTAAGCTTGGCTTCCATACAGTCGTAAATGTGGTAAAGATAGAGTCACAAACTTTCTAAACATCTGAACTAAAGTATTTTAAAACAAATGATTAGCAAAGCAATTATTGGTGGACAACATGCATGTTTTCTATGAGATATACTGCCAAGAAGAGAGAATATTTTGGCCGTTGAGAGATATCATGACTGTATCTTTACGACATTTACAACTGTATGGAAAACAGGCTTTACAGCATTTTACAGCAACAAAGCTTTTAAGTTATTATTCTAATAATATAACATACCGCCATTATGATGCTTTATCATAAATTGTTTTGATCAAAAATTTACTTCAGCAGTTACTGCATTTCAGCATAACAGAATCCAGTTGAAATTGAACTTTTCTGCTTCACATTACGCAACTGTAGTAGGACGACGTCTCCATGCCTAAAAACCTGGTGCACACGATCTCTTTCGTTGTTACTTGACTTAGTGCATTTTTTATGTCTTCTGGTGACAAGTGTGGAAAATCTGATGTTATCTTTTTGAAAGCGCTGTTGGCACTACCTGACAGATATTTTCTCCAGGATACTGTCGTACACGCATATTTTCCATATCATAGTATTGGTGATTTTCTACTTTCTCAATTTGTTTATTCCAAATTGTTATCTTGATACTACCTAACTCATATAGAGAGCGTCTGTCGAGTCTTGTAAGATTTGATTTAGTAGTAACCTGTTCAGGGGTATTATTACCAAATAATACAAGACCACATACGGTTACACTTTCAAAAACCTGAACGGTTTGTATTCAATCTTTTGTAGTGGCTCATTCTGCATTCGCATTTCTTTTGTAGCCAAAGTTAACTTGGGTTTCAGATGCTTTGTCAATGTTTGTTGTTTGATTTATCCAAACTACGTTCTCCTCTGTTGTGTGTGGACTGTATCTTGTTATTTTGCATGGTTTATTGCTCTCTGCATTTGTCTCTACGACAGATTTGTGTTTCTTTGGCGAAAAGCAGATGGCCCTAACTGTTCTATTCTTCTCTTGAATGTTAAAAGTGAAGTATTCTGATCCTTTCCTGGACAGTCTCGTGGGGCTGACATTTTCAACGTAACCAAGAAGACAATCATTCGCGTTTGTCGAAGTACTTTCTGGTGTAGAAGAGATTGAAACTCCTTGCAAGGAGGATGATTTCGGTTCATTCTGACGACTCTGACTCTTTTCTTTTGATCATGCTGTAGCTATACATGTAAACAACAAAGAATTATGGTACGTACAAATCCAGCATGAGTTCCAATATCAAAATACATTTCTTTACCTTTTTTGGAGACAGTTAGTGTTTTTTTGGACATTGTTGCCAGACATGATTTCTAGTCTCAGCAGTTGAATAAGTAAAATAAATTATCAGTATAAAGAAATCTAACGATGCACATGCAGTAGAAAAACAACAAGAAATTGGCGTGAAGCCACTCTCTTGACTGGTTCAAAATAAACTTGATGACGAACATGCCTACTGCTGCGGTTACATTATCGTTGTCTATAAATAAACATGATCTTTTTTGGTATGCAGTAGAGTTACATCAGCAGTCAAAATATGTATTCTTGGGAGTAATTGGTTATTTGAAAATAAATACATTAATTTATTTTGACTTTGGACTCTGACTGGTGTTTTAACCCAGCGATGATTTTTAAAACAGGACAAACGAGAAATGTGTGAAGAGCATAAATAGAATGTAAGAACGAGTGACTAGCCCCCGTGCAATGAAGACGATGTTGACTTGCCACACCAGTATTTTGGATGATAAAAGGCAAGGAGATACATGTAATGCACATGTTATTGATTTGGACCAAGATCGCAGGTCCAGCACAATGGTGCATAATAGTGATCTGTGTAAAAAGCCAATAAATAATAAAAAAAGAACATGAGATCTCGCTAGCAATAACCATCAACAAGAAAAGATAATTAAACATGACCTTGGAAATATATCAAAGATGAATGAGACTTATAATTTTCCAGAAATACTTAACAATCATTTACAAAAACTAAGTTATCCTAGTCCATCTCCAAATAACTATTATGTGGCCTATGCCAACATTTCGACTACATCCACACTACAAATCAAGCACTTAAATACTTATCAGGCATTTTCTTTCATTTAAAGCAGATGTAGATTGCGATGTATTTCTAGATGTTGCGTCAATGCTAAAAGGCATAGTCATCAGCTGGCTACAATTCCCAAAAAAAAGTTAGAGCATTTAATGAACGAAAATAAAACTAGAAGGCGTAAGACAAAAAGCTTAATAGCGCATTATATTTGTAAACCATCATCTTCGCACGATCTGCTCACCGCTAGATATCGTAAATATACCAGTAAGAAATTGTCCAATGTACACAGGTAGCAATTTTATCATGCAAGGAAGATAAAAAAGGGCTTAAAAAAGCAAATATGTGTACTGGAAGAACAAAACAAAACAAGTTGTGTAAATTAAACAATCCTAACAAGAAAAATTTAAATAAATGCAACAGGTAAAAAGGTACTGCAAACTATTCTTGTTTGTATGTGGTGATATTGAGTTAAATCCAGGACACATATGTAATTCAAATCCGTCAGTGCTGACTATCAGGCTAGCTCGCATTGGCCGAAAAGCAGTACATATTGTTGGTGATGGTAATGGCTTCTTTCGTAGTGTAAGCCATCAACTGTATGGAACTGAAGAATGTCATCCGTGAATAAGAGCTCTTGCAATCCAACATTTAATAAACTGTCCAGGGTATTGTATCGAATATAATACTGATCAATCATGGTTGCAATATTTACAAAATATGTCCTTTCTTGGCACATGGGCAGATCATATTATCATACAAGCAGTTGCTAATACGAACAATTTGCAAATTAACATCCTAGAAAGTGCACCAAATTTTTCTGAGTCAACAGTTGTAATCTCAATTTATACCGACAGTGAGATTTGGCAAAGAAGTGCGAGAAATATTTTCATCGGACATCTTGATGAAATTCATTGTGTGTCAACAGCGCCTATCACACAATCGATTTGTGCAGAAGCAATAAATCACACAACAAGTGAGAAACCTACGGACATGCCACGAAATTCTCGGAATATGAATACTACTTCAACTGGAACAGTGTCTATGAAAAATTCAGAAAAAAGAAAACAATATATGAAAGAAAGAAGAAAAAATAATGAATTTAAAAATAAAGAAATTGAAGGAAAGAAGTTATATAATAATAACTATAAAAGTTTCAATACTACAAAAATTAGGGAGTCTTGGCAAAAAGCTTCAACAGCGTACAGAAAAACCAATCATGAGAAGGTTAAGGAATTATTGAAGAAAACTTCTGCTACATACAAGAAAAAAAAATCCTGGAAAAGTTAAGGAATCAGGAAAGAAAGCTACTGAGGCATACAGAAAAACAAATCCTGATAAAGTTAAGGAATCTGGTAAGAATGTTGCTGTGACATACAGAAAAAAAAATCCTGAAAAAGTTAAGGAATTATTTAAAAAAGCTTCTGCAAGATACAGGGAAGCAAACACTGAAAAAGTTAAGCAGTCGAACAAAACAGCTTCTCAGACATACCGAAAAACAAATTCAGAAAAAGTTATGGAATCAAGCAAAAAAGCTACTGAGGCATACAGAAAAACAAATTTTGAAAAAGTAAAGGATTTTTTAAGAAAGCCTCTACAACTTACAGAAAATCAAAACTTGATGCGGCTAAAGAATCCAATATCAAGGCCACCACAATGTATCAACAGTCGAAGCTAAAAAAAGTTGCAGAATCATAGAGAACATCGAGTAGGATATATAAACAGAAGTATCCTAATAGAGTTCAAAATATTTAAAAAAGGAATTAAAAACTAGCTGATACTGAGAATGACCATACAAGTGATAACAAAAAATTAAAAATTAACTGCCAAGACAATTGGATTGAAAGTTTAAAAGAAACGCCTGAAGAGATGAGGTCGTCAGCATACCTAAAACTGTAGAATTCTAAAAACATCAGCATTGGAGCAGAACATATGTGTACGTATTGTGACCAATTATGGTATAGATCATCTGTCACTGAATGTAATATTTCTTCATATAAATCATGTTTGAAAGAAATGCTTGATTTATGTCTCACTGGTCTGAAGAGCATTGACAACACTGAATGGACATGTCGTACATGTCACTCAAAGTTGGTAAACTCCCAAGTTGCACAAAGGCAAACAAAATGAGTTTTCCAGAGAGGCCTGATGTCCTAAAGAATTTAACTCCTCTTGAAGAAAGTCTAATTTCAACAAGAATACCTTTTATGCAGGTGCAGGAATTGCCTAGTGGAGGACAATTAAGTATTCATGGGAATGTAGTTAATGTTCCTGCTGACGTCAACACAACCATTAACGTTTTATCTCGACCAGTAAACGAGTCACAAACTATTCCAATTAAATTGAAAACACGGCTTGGCTATAAACACCATTATCAATTTCAGATGTTAGACCTACGAAAGTTTTGGATGCAGCTCAATACTTGGTTCGCACTAGTGAAATATTCAAGAATGAAAGAATACAAGTAATGGATAATTGTCTTAAATCCAACCAACAATGACGAAGCATGTTCCGAATTTATTACCAAGGACACCAAGGAAACTTTAGATAATCTTTCAAACGATTGGAATACTCAAAATCAACAAGCAGTAGAAACACGATCGACTAGTGATGACCAGTGATCATCAGTAACGAAGTAAATTTACTTCGTTACTTTACTTAAGAAAAAAAAATCGTATTTACTTGTAGCGAAGTATTCTTTTCAGCAGATACTTTTTACTTGTAACGAAGTACAATTTTAGCTAAATATTTACTTTTTAACTTCGTTACTTTCTGTTGCACTGCCGAAGTAAAAAGCGTGGAGTTCTCTGCAGAAAGCGAACAAGCCTAGTCTAGAATCGAAGTTTGAGAAGTGCGGTCGCTTGTTGTAGACGTGCGTGTTGTACTTGGCGCCAAACTCGTATTTATTACTTTGTTTACTTGTGTTATCAATTGTTGTTTCAAATTTGTAGATGGTTTTTGATGAGAATGTATTTTTTGTTCCAGTAGTACTTTTACTTAAGGGAAAATTATCCTTTTAGTTAAGTAAATTTTTAGATCAGATTTTTACTTTTACTTAAGTAAACGTTTTCCAACAGAACTTTTAGTTTTTACTTGAGTAAAATTTTTAGACAATACTTTTACTTCTACTTAAGTATAAACTGAGGAGTTACTTTTTACTTTTACTTAAGTACAGAATACCAGTACTTTGCTGAACACTGGCAGTGCGCGTGTGATTGCACGATACCATTAACATACTTGCAGTGGTCAAAGTTGCATGAAACTTATATTTAGCATTTTTACGTGATGATTGTAGCACATGCCTTGCAATGCCAATGCGGTTGCAAGTTGCAACACAAAGCAGCGCGCACTGCGCAACAAGAATCGGACAAATTTAAACGCATTTATGAAGCGTGTTTTTACTTAAATACTTAATTTGAGGTATAGAGTAAATCCGTTGCCTACCTGTTTTTTTACAAAAGCGTTTATTTTTTCCGATTTTTCGGACGAGCGCTCCGGCGATTGTTCATTCCCCGGACGTCGATCGGAACTCTGTAGAACGGCTAAAATCTTCTCAGACATTTTAATATTGGCCAAAAAATCTGTTTAATTGTTTGTAAATCATGTACTAGATAAAATTCTGGATCCAAAACCGTTGGATTCTCTTTTATGGATACAAATTTTAGTATTTTTCGCGAAACACAAGCCAATTTCGTTCGCCATTTTTGTCAGTAAACGGTAACCATAGTGATAAATGTATTTGGCGGATTTTTGGGGTCTGTGGTTTTTCACTAGATAATTTTTTCCGTGGTTTTTCGCGCTCGGAAACTTTTGTTTTCTAAAAGTTGTTCTAAAGCCTTTTTTCCACTGGCGTTATTTTTCGTGCGAAGTTTGCGTATGGCGATTTATTTTCTTTGTCTCATGAGCTTTGAGCTGAAGCTAATTAGTTTATAATGAATGCCTTTCAATTTGAGAAATCAAAAAACTCGCTTCGCGCGAAAAATATCGCTAATGAAAACAGGCTTTAAAGTGGACTTAACTTTTGGCACAGTACTGGCTTGGGGCTTGGAACCAACATTTATATTCCAAATTGTGAAAATTGGAATAGGTTGTTTGCAGAATGGCATCGAGAGAAACTGTCGAATCTAAGAAGCGCAAAGCAAGTGAAACAGAAGCAAATTCCCGCAAAGTGAAACCGTGTGTGGATGTTCTCGTCGGGAATTCGGTTAAAAATGCTCAAATAGATTCGCAAAGTACGAAAAACACCGTTCTCGAAAGAAACCGTGTCATGTTCAACAATTCGGAATTAAGTGACATCAGCTTTACTTGCAACAATTCTGATGTACCATTCTTTGCTCATAAATATGTATTGGCTGTAAGTAGTGATGTGTTTAAAGCCATGTTTTATGGTGACTTGGCAGAAAAAGGTAGTGTACTTCATATAAGTGATGCGGATGGTGAAAGTCTGTTGGAATTTTTGAGATACCTTTACACAGATACATGTCAATTGACAATGGACAATGTAGTGGGTGTTATGTATTTGTCCAAGAAATATATTGTGCCGGCTCTCTCTGACACATGCGCTAATTTCTGGAAAAACAGTTTGAAGCCGGACAACGTCGTAACCATTTTAGAGAATGCTCGGCATTTTGATGAGAAAAAGTTAGAAGCAAGGGCTTGGGAGGTTATAGACTGGCATATCAAGCGAGTGGCGGCTTTGGGTAAGTTTAAAAGGATGAAGCAAAAAACTCTATCTTGTCTCCTTAAAAGATCCTCTTTGGATATTTCTGAAGTTGAATTGTTTCAAGCAGTGCTGAAATGGTGCGATTTTCAATGCTCTGAGAAAGGCTTAGGTGCGACAGCTGAGAATAGACGAGCAGTACTTGGTGTTGCGATTTACGACCTGAGATTTCTTGCTATGGAGCAAGTTGAATTTGCCAAATATGTAGCGACTTCCAGTCTTCTTACCCCAGATGAAATGATTCCAATTTATAACAAGTTTAATGGAGTTGCTTCGCCCACTCTGAAATGGAAACTTTCACAGAAACGCTTTAATTGGGCAAAAGGTTTGCATCAGCTATCAAAAAGTGTTGACAAAATGGAGAAAGCAGTGAAAGCCTGTTGTCAAAGATAAAAAATTATGCCTAATTAAGCAGTTCTATCCGCAAGGATACTGTGCACTTAGGTACACCCTGGACAGTTTGTCATATTCTTTCTAATGCCTTGACATGGGCGACTCATCAGGGCCAACTTTGTTGCCAACAAATGTCTCACCCTTATGAATAAGATTAGATTAAGATATGACACAATAAGATTAGATTAGATTAGATTAGTGTTGGACGGAGTAAAACGACCAAATAAGCTGCAAGAGTTCCCTCCTGGGGCCGGTTGTTCGAAGGTGGGTTAGCAGTTAACCCAGGCTAAAGTTTAAGCCACCATTTTATATCCTGGTCTTGAAGCACTATTTATTTTTTGAAACTTTGAGGGATTAAACTATTCATTAAGGGAAACATTTTGAGCAAGAACTTTTCAAAACTTTTTCTTGAACGAGTTTCAAAATGTGGTTAAAGTATTACACTAACCTGGGGTTAAGCTAACCCAGCTTTGAACAACAGGCCCCTGATGATTAAATTTGTTTGGCATAAGACAGTTTTACTTAAGTCTGTTTTCTACTTGGCAGAATTTTCTGTGCGTAAAATGAATGTAGCATCGTGATTGTTCACTTCGCAGCTCGATATATTGCTAGCCAATCACTTTGGTAGATTTATTTTCCGCACTGAAATTTCGCCTTTTTGGAAAACAGGCTTGATCAATACCTTATTCCTTGACATAAAAAATTTAACTGGCCATTTCTCTGCTAAATTCTGCCAAAATGTTACCAGTTGGTCTTTTGCATATATTCATCATGTTTCTACGCTTTTATCAAATGCCGTTCCATAGTTCGTGAGATGTTGTACGTAAAAATAAACATTGGTAGAAATATAACCTCCTGGCGGATATGTCAAACGACTCGAAAAGAAAAAAAGCTCAAATTCAATGTGGAAGTTTATAATCTCATGTGCGTTTTCAATATGGCGGCCGAAACGGAGAAAAGTTTGGAAGAAAATGACGAGATTTCGAGTTTTAAAAATCTTGTAAGTGTAGAATTAAGTTGTTTCTTTGCTAGTTCGCTGAATATTATAGCTAATAATAGCACAAGATACACTAGTAGTCAATGGGTCAACAAGAGAAATTGACATGAAGGTCTCCACTGGACCATTCTGGGCCTGGCTAGTAATAGTTTCTATAGATGGGTAAACTTTGTTTATCATAATTGATATTTTGCCTGCCAAGAATATGCGTGTGCACCTAATTTTGTATAGTTCAGTTATGCAAGCATACGTAATAAAACAACTCATGCAGTCATGCATGTTGAAGCTTTCAAAAAATCATGTCCCGCACATATTCTTGGCAGGCAAAGTATCAAAATATGTAAACAAGGTTTACCCATCTATGTTTATACGCGAAATACATTTTTGGCCTAACTGACGTGTGCGTACACCAAATTTTGGCGTATTTAGTTGGCTAAAATTTGTGCGCTTTGCTTTGGCGTGGCGTTTAGTCTTCTATCTCAGATGGATAACATATTTGGCGTGGCGGCCGTGGCGTAAGTTAATTGAATGAAGAGAAATGCTTGTGACAGCTTCTTGCTTCAACCCCCTGGCAGTGCTAAAGTTCCACTGAGAAAACTTACAATTTAGATCTTGTTTCTGTTGCAAACACTTTTGTTACAAGTAATGACAATAGACGCTCTGTGTTTAAACAATTTAAATAAACTAATCATTCTGTTCTTTCATATATTAATTTGAGTATCAAGAGTAGAATTTAAATAGGCATCGAAGATCATTGGGAACTTGTGCGTGCGGTATTGTGTCCCCTTTTAATTATGTTTGTACATCTTAGTGCAGAAAAACTTTCTGGCCATAGTACCCCCCCCCCCTCACCAAGTTTCATTCCACCAGGCCTGCTGGATGCCATATTATTAATTGCAAGACAGACCTTGATGTGGCGAACTGACGATAGAACGCATCCAATGACCCATCCTTCTGATTGTAGCATTACTATTATATAGGAGATGTTCATGTATAGATAACCCTTCCTTTTGACTTGGCGGTTAGCATTTGGGCTGGTTAGAGCACAATTTAACGTGTTACTACCTCTCTGCCAGTGTAGTATTTTTGACCCGATATAACTGGCATTAAATCTACGGCATACAAAAAACGAACTTTCCAGTATGGCCACTTGACGATCTTTTTTTTAATTTTATTCCAACATTAGGGAGTCACTGACATTTTGTGTGAGGCTTGCGAGAAAGTTGGTTGGAAAAAACCAACAAAAATCCAAAGAGAATGCATACCTTTGGCATTACAAGGTTAATATGAAGACAGTTTGAATATTATAACTTTTCTAGTGTAAAAGTTTGTAAAATTTTAAACTTCAGGCATTAGGAGTTGAAGTATTGACCAGCTTAACTTCTGTTAAATGTAGAAAAAGACATCATTGGCTTAGCAGAGACTGGTTCAGGGAAAACAGGAGCTTTTGCGTTGCCTATACTCCAGGCTTTGTTAGAAAATCCACAGAGATTGTTTGCACTTGTTATGACACCCACTAGGTAAGAACCTTAGCTATCCTAGCTCTAAAAGATTTAGAAGTTTTGTTTGAACGTATATAATGTACCCACAGTAGGGGGGGGGGGATTATAGTTCAGGTGAAGATATTTTCATTGTCAAGGGAGACTCTCTTTTATAATATTTCATTGCTTTTCAGAGAGCTTGCTTTTCAAATATCTGAGCAATTTGAATCACTCGGTTCCATGATTGGCGTCAAATGTGGTAAGTTTCACATCAACGTTTTCCATTGTCATTTGTAAATAAATATTCAATCCTCTGGTTTCTTTTACCAGCTGTTATAGTTGGTGGGATCGACATGATGTCTCAATCATTGGCACTTGCAAAAAAACCTCATATTATTGTCGGTAAGTTGGAGTTTCATAGTGCCCTACTAAAGCCTGGTTTTAATTCGTCATAATTCATCACAAGTCTTGGGCCATACCCCTTTCTGGTATATTATCATCGATGACGAATTAATCATTTGTTTATTGAGATAAATTTCTTGCTTCACTGGTCAAAGACAATAGGGAACTTAAGATTCTACGACGCGAGCTCAATGACGCTAACGTTAAAATAAGCACTTTATACAAAGTCACAAACACTGAATAACACATTTGTGTTGCTGTAGCATTCTACATCTCGAATATAACTTGAAATTCAGAATAAAAAGCTTGTGATTTGTTCATGTACAAAATTCACCTTGAATATCAGTGATGCAGTATTTCAGTTTGTAAACAATATTTTCAGTATAAAGTAAACCCAATATTCATGGTCGCGTCGTTGAGTTCGCGTCGTAGAATCTTAAGGTCCCTAACAGATCGCAACACGTCAAGTGCTGATGAATTCTGATGCATGAAAATCTTGCTTAAATACTGCCTTGATACTGTTACGATCTTATGGGGTACTTTAGTCTCACCCTGATAGGTAAGATTGTCTGGTTTCAGACAGTGTAAGTAAGTTAATAAAGTAGGCTGCTTTAAGGTGCATTGCCACTTGATGTCTTCAGTAGCAAGGTGATTTAATGTGGAGTGCACTGTTGTTCAATCAGTTGGTTTGCTCAATTTTGTACATTACCATTGCTTTTGAAATGGTCAGTCCCTTAGAACTAATAGAGTTTTTAATATTCCCATAGCTAAAACTGATAGATATCGGAATACCTTCGTAATAGCAAGCTCTGAATGTTTTAATTCATGTAGTCCATAGTCAATTTAATTTCATACTTTAGACATATTATCTAAATTCTAGTCGTACAGTAAATATAGATGCATAATTTTAGATGTGGTTTAGACATAAATTCCTGTGAAATTTCCATGTAATTCAGTCTTGTAGCTGCAAGATTGGGTTTTATTATTGTTAAACTATATTAAACTATATACCAAGTACAAGTATTGTAGCCTGCTGTAAGTGTAAATCAGTCTTACCACCTTTAAAAAATAACACTCTGCTTGGAACATTTTGTTTTGGATAGCAACTCCTGGAAGAATTGTTGACCACCTTGAGAACACAAAAGGATTCAACTTGAGACCTCTTAAATTTTTGGTACGTTTACTTTTAATCTTTTGTCATATTTTTATATCGTTTTTCTTAGCTGATGTTTGACAAAATTTATGGTTTGATTATTGATACAGCACCAGTACATGCTGTCTGTACTTTTGCTTAGCATTTTCTTGAATGGATGAATTAGTCTCTGTTTGTCAAGTACTTAGACTCTCTGGCATTGGAGCATAGACAATCCACGACGGTTTTCTTCTGGGTGTCCTATGAACAGCATGTGTAATAGCTGAAATTAGACTCTTCGGCACATTGACATGGCATCTTTGATGGATATATTCGACACTCTAGGTTATGGATGAGGCTGACAGAATTTTGAATATGGATTTTGAGAAAGAAGTAAGAACATTCACAATTTCAATAAAAGCATCAGTTTGAGGATACGCCACGTATATTTATTATTGCAAAGCTTTCGGTCGGTTAACCTGGACCTTCATCAGTGCAACTGTTGCACTGATGTTGTGATGTTGTGATGATGTTGCATAGAATTGCACTGATGAAGGTCCGGGTTAACGGACCGAAAGCTTTGGAATAATATAAATATACGTGGTGTATCCTCAAACTGATGATTATGTTCTTGTTTGCACCATGCAAAATTGTGAAAATCTTGTTCACAATTTCACTAGAAGAAGTAAATTCAAATTTGATATTGATTGTTGTATATTCAAGGTGGACAAACTGCTGAAAGTCATCCCTAAGGAAAGAAGAACGTACCTCTTTTCAGCCACTATGACCAAGAAAGTAAGCTTGAGTGACTGTTACTCAAAAGCTTTTGAGAAAGTATTAAGGTTTTTATGACCTGCAAAAGTAATGCATGTATTGAGTGATTATGATTGTAGATGTTTAGAATGTCTGTTGAAAATCTTTTTTTTCATCAGGTGAAAAAACTTCAGCGTGCATCGTTGCAAGATCCAGTCAAAGTTGAAGTTTCAACAAAGTGAGTGCTGATATAACAAACTTGACTTAAGCTGTGAACCGGCAACAGTCCCAGACTAGTAAAACCGTCTGGTATTAGACAGAGCAAAATACCTAATGAAGTGTGGCATGTTACAACATTCAGGAAGTTACCATCAACCGGGGCTATTTAGGACATTTTTTGTTTAAAAAACCTGAAAAAATTGAAAACATTAAGTGTTCTATCAACTCCTGGTAAATTTAATGAAATATCTGCATGTGTTTTTTCTGCCATGTGATAAAACATTTTGCACATGTAAAATTTAGCTCAATGTTTTTGGAAAAATTCGGTTTTGTCCCAAATTACACCATTGTCCCAAATAGCCTCGGTTGACGGTACGTAAAGAAACTTCAGATGGTTTATTTAACTCAATAACTGGCAAGCGTTCCCTTCATCTGCACGAGTAAAATCATATATGGCATTAGTTGGAATGAATTATGGAAGCATTCTGTACTGGTGCACATTATCAGTCAGTGGGTCAAAGATGGCAACTTTCAGTATGCGTATTTCTAGTCTGTTTCAATCACTGTATTTGAATGTGTTATGGTTTTCCTTTTTCTACAGATATACAACAGTGGAAAAACTTGTGCAAAGTTATATATTTGTACCAAACAAATACAAGGTAGTTTTATTGCTTGACACTATGTTACTTTAATAATCCCATGATTCCCTTTGGTTCTTTTGTGTCGACTGGGCATTGAAATTATGAAATTCCCCGTGTAATGAGGTGAAGCAGGCGGATTATATAAATCACCTGCTTCACCCTGTTTACAATGGGAATTTGTAATTATATAATTAGAATGTTATTATACATTCATAATTATAATGACATTATGCATTCAGAAATGCTTTAAAACAAATTCTGTGCGAGGGGAATCCTTGGCTATTACTCAGGAATAGCATGACAAGATGGAATTTAGTGATTAAGTAGATTCTCAGTATCACGAGGTACTCTTAGGCATTCAACATACCTCCCTCGCCTTCAGGGTAATTTATCACTAAATTTCCTCTTGTCATACTATAACTGGTACTAACCACATGAACATCATTGAACTATGTTCTTTAAAGTTTTGCATGGTGTTTAGATATAATAATTATTGAGACCTTCCTGAGACATTTGAACTATACTAAGATGTAGTGTATATACAAATTGTATGCCTCATTCAAGAACGTTCGTGTCATACGGTCTGTGTACAAGTCCTTTGTTGCAAATTGTTTTAAGAAATATTGATGAATGGTAATGGTAATGGTTTATTTCACATTGCAATAGCTAATAACAGCTAAATTATAGTGTGTTTACATGTTTCTAAATAATAAAATACAATATTTTTATACATACATTAAAACTTTAAGACAATACATTATTTACATAATACATTTAATACATACATGCAAAATCTAAAACACTAACACTAAAAGGCTAAGAACTTACTACTTTTATACATACGATCAAACTTCTATATCAGTCATAGAGTCGATACTTTCATTATACTTGTCAATGGCAAAGACCAAAGGACTACTTTTAAATCGTTCCGTTCTGCATGTAAAATTGTAGATTATATTGTTATTCGCTCTTGTTTGTCGATTTTTTATGTTGGAATGTTTATCGGGCAAGAGTCCATGTAGTTTGTGGCTGGGTTGCACCATTTCTCTAACAAGTTTCAAGACCATGTCTCAAACTACTATTTCTCTGTATTTTTCTTCATTTAGGTGTTTACGGGAACTGGGTACGACCGTCCAGAAGCTAGCAATCTTCTCATTATTTTCACAGACGGCCAAGCCCATGATGCAATGGAAGCTAAAGAATACGCCGCCATTTTGAAAAAGCAAGGAACGCGCATCCTCGGCATAGGAGCTGGGCCTTACCTGGAAAGATTCATTCACGACCTCGAGCAGATGGCCTCGGGGCATGGGAACGTCTTTACGTTTACTTTCGCCAAGCTCACGCCGGATGTTGCCGAGAATATTGTCGCAAATTTGGCGAAGGAAATTTGTCTCGCGACAGAATTGTCACCTCTTGGTTCGACAACGACCGTCGAACCTTCGACGATTCCTGAGGCGACGACAACTCTCGAACCTACAACGACACCCGAGCCTACGACAACACCGGAACCGACAACGACTCCCGAACCAATGACGACTCCTGAACCAACGACGACTCCCGAACCAACGACGACTCCCGAACCAACGACGACTCCTGAACCAACGACGACTCCCAAACCAACGACAACTCCCGAACCAACGACGACTCCCAAACCAACGACGACTCCCGAACCGACAACGACTCCCGAACCAACCACGACTCCCGAACCAACGACGTCTCCCGAACCAACGACGACACCTGATCCTAAAACCACCTTCAGGCCAACGACAACTTTCAAACCGACAACAACTCCCGAACCTACGACAACACGGGCGACTACATTTAGTGCGAGCAGTGGTAAGCATATATAAAGAAATAGTAAAAAACTATCATACTCATGGTTTAGTGTCTCGCTAAAGCCTCGCTTCCTAAAGCCCGTTCTCCACTACGCGAATTTGTTCGCACGAAGACGAAATCTGGCAACGTGATTGGCTGGCGAAATAATTTGCCGCGAAAAAGTCGAAAACGAGCCAATCACGTTGCCAGATTTCTTCTTCGCGCGAACAAATTCACGTAGTGGAGAACGGGCTTTATGGTCGCAAGTGTCGAGTTGGAAGAGACCCGATGTCCTCTCAACGACCAAAGTATTCTACTTTCTTAGCAGAAATTCCACAGAAAACGTACATATTATCTACTAATAATTGTTTTGCTGAATACTAGTTTAACACTTTTCTATTGCGCGACTGTAGTGGACGATCGTAACTCTATCTTTACGAGAGTTACAATGGTATGGAAGTCACGCTTAATAATAAATGCTGATTCATAGTAAGCGAGGTATTAACTTAAACATCTAGAAACTGCACTTGCGACCATAACAAAGAATAAGTTATAAAACTAACATGCAAAATTTTTTCTTTCATCTTTAACTTTCTAGGTCGTTGCACTCCGCAGATATCTGATATTTTCATCATAATAGACAGTTCGCAGGCCAGAAATGTCAACTTCAGCAAAGTTAAACAATTTCTGACGAACTTCGTGAAGAATGCTAATATTAGTCCAAGTGAAAGTCGTGTTGGTTTCTTGCAGTACAGTTTGCCGCATTTGGCCATGTTGGAAATGAGTTTTCGTAGCTCTCAAAAAATGAGCGATATTTTGAACAAGATCTCTTATATGCATTATCAAGATGGCGCTGGGAGGTACACCGGACAAGCAATGGAGGCTGTTGAAGGCTGGGTACGAATTTAATTTTGTCTCAAATGTCTAATTTTTTACGCACCGATATCAAAACTTCGTACCAATTCATAGTTTTTCTGTTTATCACTGCAGATATTCACTGGTCGTCGTGGTGATCGCCCAGATGTGAAAAACGTCTTGATTGTTCTTAGTTATGGTCCCTCTAATGATGCCATTCTCGCGCAGTTCGTGGCTGAGAGTCTAAAAGCAAGCGACGTGCGTATCATAGCCATTGGAATCGACAGCACAAGTTCTTTAGGAGAGCTGAGAAGACTGGCGACTAATGATGATGACGTGCTTCAGACATCTTTTGAAAATTTACCTGATATTTCGTACAAAGTGGTGAAGAAACTTTGTGAAGTGGAATCTCTTGGCACTCCTGGACCCTTGACAACTACCGAACCTGCGACGACTCCCGAGCCTACGACGACACCTGGACCTACGACAACTGTCGAACCAACGACGACTCCGGAGCCTACAACTACTTCCGAGCCTACGACAACTCCTGAACCCACGGCCACTCCTGAACCAACGACGACACCCGAACCCACGACCACTCCGGAACCTACGACGACACCCGAACCCACGACCACTCCCGAGCCCACGACAACTCCTGAAGCCACGACCACTCCCGAGCCTACGACGACACCCGAACCCACGGCTACTCCCGAGCCTACGACAACACCCGAACCCACGACGACTCCCGAGCCTACGACAACTCCTGAAGCCACGACCACTCCTGAACCAACGACGACACCCGAACCCACGACCACTCCGGAGCCTACGACAACACCCGAACCCACGACCACTCCTGAACCAACGACGACAGCTGAACCCACGACCACTCCTGAACCAACGACGACACCTGAACCCACGACCACTCCTGAACCAACGACGACACCCGAACCCACGACCACTCCCGAGCCTACGACGACACCCGAACCCACGACTACTCTCGAGCCTACAACGACACCTGAACCCACGACCACTCCTGAACCGACGACGACACCCGAAACCACGACCACTTCTGCGCCTACGACAACACCCGAACCCACGACTACTCCCGAGCCTACGACGACACCTGAACCCACGACCACTCCTGAACCAACGACGATTTCCGAATCTACGACACCAGGCGAAATACCTGCAGGACCTATACGCATGATAAAAACGACAGGTTAGAAAAGTAAACCTCACGCAGGCGACCAAAAGGAATAACATGCTTCCATTTTAACTTCATATCTTTCCTTCAGATTGCTCAGAGCATGATATTTTCTTCCTTGTTGATGGCGCTGCAAGCGTTGGGCCAGTGAACTTTGCAAAGCAAGCTGCGTTCCTTGAACGGTTCGTAGCCAACATTGACCCCGGTTCACGGAAAATAAGACTGGGATTAATGGAATACAGCAGCAAAGAAGGAACTGAGATCATGTTTAGTTTTGGTTCTTCGCAGAATCCCCTCGATATCCTGTATTTACTTAACGACATGCCGTATTATAATAAGCAAGAGAGATACGTCGGAGAGGCCATGAAAAAAGTCCATGATTTGGTGAGTAAAGAAACGGCGAAGCTCTTTGAACAGTGTCGTTGGAGATACGGTGGGAAGACTTGGCCAAAGTCTTTTCTTGACTTTTTGTTCGTGTTTATGCAAACTTATGCAAGATGAAGACATAGTCATTGAAGATATGGTTTTTGAAGACTTGACCAAAGTCTTTGTTCTATCTTTTCGTTCATGTTTCTATAATCTTATGCACAGTAGAAACATAGTCATTAGAGATAATGGTTTGGAGACTTGATAGAGGGTTTTTGTTTACCTAGTCTCCAGATTATTTTTTTAAAGATTTTTATAATTTTGCATGGCCCAAACAACAATATAAGCAACAGTTTGTGGAATAATAATAGTATCCAATAATAAATATACGTGGTGTATCCACAAACTGTTGCTTATATTATCTTTTTGGCAGTTATAGTTAGATGTTTGTGAATGATTTAATATTAAAACTTTCTCACTTATTTTATATCAGGTTTTTACGGGCACTAACGGGGACCGTCCGGAGGTTGACGACATTCTGGTGGTACTCATGAACGGTCCAACAAAAGATGCAGCGGTTGCCAGCGAATACTCAGAAAAACTCAAAGTGCGCGGGGTGAGAATTGTTGCGGTTGCCATGGGAACAGAAATTAAGCCATTTATAGACGTGGTTGAACTCATGGCGTCCAATATTGATGACATGCGCAAGGCAAGTTACGATCACCTTAACGAGGTTGGTAATTACGTTTTGAATGGAGTTTGTACAATGGTGAGCTACGCCCCAGAACCAGGTGAGGAATCTCTTCTCTTGTGACTATTATTCTTTTTACAAAAGCTTGTCGTTTGAAAGGTAATGGACAACTTCTTCTTTAGTGAAAACGACACCGATTCTGACCACTGCACGACTTACAACTCCGGTAACCACCACACTACGTTCAAAAAAACGACCAAGGGTAAACGCTTGCACAAGCAAGAAGTCGAAAGATATCCTGTACATGGTCGACAGTACGGTGAACATTACCGCATCCGTGCTTCAAAAGATGAAAAATTTCATCATGTATTCAATGGCTCGTTTCAATAAGCTCGACAAGTCTTTTATGATGGGTGTAATGCAGTTTAGTGATAAGAACTCGGCTGAGGTTATCAGAAAGTTGTCAAGGTACACCACGGAAGAGAAGTTGGAAAAAGAGTTGAGTATAATGAACACCCAAAACGGATACAAGAGATTAACAGGAGATGCGCTGGTCGAAGCAAGCAAAACGGTTAGTTAACGACAACAAGTTGCCACAAAAGGTGGCACAAAGACTTTGGTTCGAGACTCTAAATCTTAACTCCGATGACTATATCTTCATCGTGCACAAGTTAACATAAAGATGAACAAAAAGATAGAGCAAAGAATTTGTTCAATTCTCCAAACTATATCTCCAATAATTCTTTCTTCACCGTTCGAGAAAATGTCCATAGATATGAACAATATAAAATGAAATTTCTAGATCTCAGCGTATTTTATTATTCTATAGTTCTACGAGGTAAACACTAATTACAGACGTTATGAAGTGCAAGACATTATAATTCTACTCACAAACGGCAACGCCGACGACCAATCAAAAGTCACTCACGAAGTTGATCTTCTTAAAGCAAGAAATATCAAAATCATTGTTATTTCTATTGGCGATATGCGATATGCAGTTGACCAAAAATGGAACGAGATTGTTAATTATACCTACTTGTTTACTTCTACATTGGAGTCACTAGATTTGCTGTTTGATTATATGTGGCAACCAATATGCTCTGAAGTATACTACAGAAAAAATTGTGAGTATCCTCATTTATAAGCAATTTATTTTCAACAAGTTTTTTGACTAGTTCATTCGCTTCCTGTGTGAAACGAAACGAGTTCTCCTTGACAAGTTTCTTGACGAGTTCACTTGCTCGTATGTACGACGAACAAGTTCTCCTTGATAACTTTTGACAAGTGCACTTGCTCACGGTTTTTTTTCCATTGGTAGATCCACCAGCCTCATTTCAATGCGACGGACGAGCGCATGACATTTATTTCACCGTAGACGGTTCGGCAAGTATCCAATACATGAACTTCAAGAACGTACGAAAGCTTCTACAAGATCTGATTATTTTGCTCACAAGACAGAATAACAACCTACATATTGGAATAATGCAATACAGTGAGGTGGAAAAAACGGAAAAAGTGTTGAGGTTAGGTAGGCATTCCACGGAGGCGGTCCTTGATGCTGTACAGTCCATGGTTTACCACTCCGGAAGAAATACTAAGACTGGGAACGCTTTAAGTAGAGTCAGTACAGAGGTATGCGTGTTTTCATATTTTCTCAGTTGCAAAATACATTAAAGGGGATTAGCAACGTTTTCTATGCTAAGTTTTATGCCAGAAGTTTGAATGACAAGTTTTCTTTGAAACCTTTTTATAAAAGCTATTCTAAGGTTTTTTAAAAAAAATTCGATGAAAAGTTTCTTATAGTAAAATTTTACGAAAAATTTACTATAACAAGTTTTTCAGGAATACTGTTCCATGGCAGCGGTTTCTATGTAAACTTTTCTTCGAAAGGTTCGCCTTGATAAGGTTTCTTTCGCAAGAGTTTTAGGGCGATTTTTATTTGACAACATTTGTGAACTCTTTCAGGTTTTCAACAAATATGGCGGCGACAGGCCATTGGTTGACGACATCCTGATTCTGCTGACGGACGGCAATGCGCATGACTTGCCGCTGGCGCATCTGATGGCGGATGCGATGAAATCACGTGACATCAAAATTCTTGGCGTAGCTGCAGGTAAAAAAGAGAAAGTACGGGAGTTTTATGGTGAACTCGAGGGAATGGTGACGAATAAGAATGATATCATTACGGTTGATTTCCCGGACCTAGCCACTTTCGCCACAAAACTGCTCCGCATCACGTGTGATTAGATTAATTTTGAAACTTTTTGTAAGTAATGATTCGAAAATAAGAGAGAGGCCTTTTACAGGGGTTTTAAAGTCCGAGAGCGCACGCTGAATAATTGTGCCTTTTCAATGCGCGAGGACTTCGAAATTGTAGTAAAGTTCAAAGTCATGTTTTGAACTGACACCTAAAACTCATCAATTATGCTACCCTTGAAACTATATCCAACTGACACCACCTTGAAATGCATCATAATAAAAGTACCTCGAAAGTATGTTTTGTCTCAAGGACAGACCGCATTTCCGGACCGTAATGATGATAAAGAGGACGCCATACTGACAAAAAATATATTATCAGTGAATATGTAATAATTGTTATAAAATAAAGAAGTTCAACGTTCAATTTATTTCTAACTTTCCCCGTCCCTCAAGAAAACGTCCCACGTTCCTACCTCATTTTTGCAGAAAGATGGCTTGCAATTTCTTCGAGGGGGATAATCTGGCTCTCGGGACGTCGCAATTAGCCACTTCAAAAACTGCAAATGCACTGGAAACGAGTTTTAAAAAGTGAAAAGAGTAAGAAATAAACCTTTCT
>JAODVM010433493.1:0-24285 GCA_025400095.1 Phenganax marumi
TAGTGACAAGCTTTCTGACAAGTTTATAATTAAAACCTTACAGTTCAGATTCACAATTCCATGCAAGGTTCTGATTTGACTAAGAACTACCCAAACTGTCTTAGGCAGGTACAGAAGTTGGGCAAGTAAGATCACGTGCACTCACATAGACCAGTTTTAACTTACACTATTGCTTAATGTACTTCAACTCACTCCACAACCCCAACCCTATAACCCAATCAACAAACCTAACTTGAACTGTTTAATTACAAGCTTGCGTGCAAGTCAATCCAAGTTGACGTGCATGGCTTTTTAAATACCAATTCTAATTGCTTGTCGGTGACGGGTTTTCGTACATGGAAGAAATGTAAATGTATGAACAACACAATAGCAATATAAAAATTATACAATAGATGATAAAAATTTACCTTTTCACAAACTTCTCGATTTGAGACAGACTGCATCCTGTTGATGGACAAGTTTCCACATAGATAATCGAAAATGTGTTGTTGCAACAAGTTCGGTGCTTGCCCACCTAGCAAGATCGACATTGCCATTACTTGCCCAGCCTGCTTGAAATCATGCATTGTCAGTGCCATAGTAGATTTTACTGGAATTCCATCTGAGAAAAGTCTCCTTTCCACATAATCTATGATTTCTTGCAAAAAAATACAATGCATTAATATGTATGTTGAAATTGCTCGCCAACTCACAGAATGAAAATATTCAAATTCTATTAATTAATTATACTAATTTCAAAAATTAGATTGCAGTTGCAAATTATGCAATGTCATAGTTTGCTACTTAACACATAAACATATATTGTACCTGCAAAGAATTCTCTCTTTGGGCCACCATCTTCAACAGATGGTTCCCCTGCAAAAGTAATCTTAAAGATTCTGTCTGGTTGATACTAGCGGTTTCTTGCCCTCTTGAAATCTTGCCATAGCATCTTGCACCGTACAGTGATCCTGACCATTTCCATGTCTGATTTTAGTCCACGGTCCTTTAATTCTTTTATATCCTTGCTAAGGATACGGCACCTGGCTTTTCATTTTCTACCATGGTTATTGCTACATCTGAACTGGTATGCTCGCTAGGCCTATCAAGGGTGTTCTCTTTAACCAACCCAAAAGCACCCAAGCATTCATCAGCATGGCTCTCCACTTTGTCAATTGGATAAGCATTGAAACATAATGGGCACTGAACCTTTGGCACAGTTGAAGATGAAGGGCCTGGTTGTTCATCTTCGTTCAAGTTGTTGCGAATGAAGGGCGTGGAAATTGAAGAGCCTACTTGAGGCAAGGAATTCAAAGGGCCTGGTTGGCCATCTTCAGACAAGGTGGTGGGATTCAAAGGCCTAGATGCTGAGACCTGAGTTGCAGTTTCAAAAATTGACTGTTGTAGGATATCATCGTCAACATCATCATCATCATCATTATGGTCATCCTTGCCAACACTTTCGGAATCTGATTCAGCAATGACGGACTTTAGATCACTCAGGCGCTTTTGGACAAGTGGCACGAGGCACAGCCATGTTTGCGAGTACCCATAGCCAGAAACTTCTTTATATCTTCACAACGTAAATGGCTCTGGAGGATCAGTTCCAGGGATAGCCTTAACTTCAGTGCCATCCTTAAAAACCAGCAAATAATCAATCTTTGCGTTGAAACGTTTGTTAGATGTAGTGTGTTTCTTGATGAGTCATGCATTATTTCATTGGGAGTCGAAGACTCGGGCACTTTTAGTGGAAGTGAGTCACCTCGTTTCATCTTTTTAGCGTCCTCCATGACCTTGATCATTATCTTCACTTCCTCAGTCGAATGCTCAGCCACTTTCGATCGTTTTGATCTGCTTTTGCCAATAAAAAACGAGCTTCTTTCTCTTTCTTTGGCGCTTTTAAAAACCGCAAACTTTGGAAATTTGGATAAGGATGAGGTACTACCACCACCACGTGTTTGGGAAGTGCTTGGGCAGGGCGTCAAAGGGTTTAAAGAAGTAGAACGCATCGAAGACTTTTCGCAAGGTTTCTCATCGTTTCTGCTTATAGTCTGTCCACATTGCGGGCAGAACTTGAAGTTCCTTTCAAGAGCTGTTCCACAACACTGGCAAAGCATGTTTAGTTCCTCGATCACGGCAAAATTGTTTACATGAAATGCGAAAGATATGATAGGTAATAATTTATGAATAAACGCGTGTCAAAAGCTAGCACACAATCAATTATGTCTCGATTCTCTCGGGATACTTTATGTAAGAAATATCAATTCAAAGTTTGTTAATAAATTTGTGTTCACTTACTTCGCTAATAAATTTGTGTTCGTTAATAAATTCATGTTTGCTAGTAACTTTGTGTTCGCTAATAAATTTGTGTTCGCTAATGAAGTGGTGTTCACTAATAAATTTGTGTTCGCTAATGAATTTGTGTTCATTAATAAATTTGTGTTTGCTAGTAACTTTGTGTTTGCTAATAAATTTGTGTTCCCTAATAAATTTGTATTCAAAAATATGTTTGTGTTTGTGAATAGTAAGGGTTCCTGCGGTAAATCTATTTGTGTTTCAGTACAGATTTATATGTTTGACCTTAATAAACGTGTTGCCCTTGTCGGCCACCGTAGAAAAATCCTAAGCACTACTTTGTATCAACTTATTAATTTATTGCAATGAAACTTAAGAAGTAGTCTCACTATTAGTTTTGCCAGCTTGTTATTGCCTTCTTTGTTCATGGATTAATTGTGAAAATGGTTTTTTCAATTGTTTAGTGTGTATTTGCAAATAATTTTTCTATGAACTGTTTATCCTCAATACCGTTTTATTGTAAATAAAACTGATTTCAACTATAAATAAGTTATTAACATATATGATTAAATTTGATGGTCCAAATTAATTCAGCCGCAAGATTTCATTATTGTTATTTCTTTTATCATACCAATTGAAGAAAATGTATAGCTGCATGTCAGAATGATTTGACGTCAACTATTTTACTTACTTACTGGTGGCACTAGTGTATTTATAATCCTCATGTGTATTTAATAAGATTTTTATAATTTTGCATGGCGCAAACAACAATATAAGCATCAGTTTGTGGATACACCGCGTATATTTATTATTGCAAAGCTTTCGGTCCGTTAACCCGAACCTTCGTCAGTGCAACTAACTTGAAAAAATTCCGAGGGAAAGCCACTTAATAGTATGTGGCGTGCTCTCTTCAATGTTCTCTAGTTAGATCCTTGTCTCGCACGCGCGCTTTAATTAAAACAATTAAAAAGCGCGAGCAAACATATCACGACAGCTGTGATATAAAAAGGATGTCGAAATTTTTTCAAGTTAGTTGCACTGACGAAGGTCCGGGTTAACCGACCGAAAGCTTTGCAATAATAAATATACGTGGTTCATCCACAAACTGATGCTTATACTCATGTGTATTTGTTCAACAATATATTTATACACATTACTGGATAATAATTTGCAAAATATAAGTCTTGTACCTTTGCTTCATTTTTTCAGGATCCAGACCTTGTTTGGGATCTTCGATTAAATAATGCAGGCCGCCCAAAAGAGTATTCAGTCTTTTTAGAGGGATGTCAAAAGTATATCAATAGTGCCGTCGAAACTGCCACAGACGATAGAAGGCATGATTCTGTTGAAGTAGATGGTAGGTTATACATAGTTGCAATATCATCTTCACCACAAAAATAAGTATTTTATGTGTGTATAAATAACATATTAACACTGTATAATTGCATTCAGGCTGTTTACATGGGAGTGTTGAAAACCCAATTTATTAACTTGATTGTCTAATGTTTGAGTCCTTGCTATAGAAAATAAACTGTTTCTTAATTTAGTAAACTATGAAAGCCATCCCATATTACAAACTAGCGATGTCCGCGCTATTTCTTTTTGGGGGCCACCTGATCTCCTTGCTTTAAAGATGGTCTGAATTTGGGAAAGTTCTCAAATTGTGTTTTGTGTTCTGAAATTTTTTAATTACATTGCTTTGTTTTGGTTTTGGTGAAGCAAATTTTCAGAACATAAAATGCATAGCAATAATAACACAGATCCAGTGATCATTTTATACCTGTGGCATCTACACTTCAGTATAGAAGGTGGAAGTACTGGTGTTGTTGCACACCTTGCAGAAGCTCTGAGCATTCAGGACCTCCATGATGAGGTGGTAAAGAGATGTCCAGAAGGTACACCAATACCATCCTAGCAATGGCTGAGCATACAGTTCTGGACAAGGTGAACTAAAGCAGCCACCTCAAGGTATTCAGTAGAAACTTTTGTAGTTATAGCCTGTGCTTGTATATGCATACTTAAAAGACTTAACATCTACACACATAACTGTTTTGCATATTTACTTAGGTATTTCACTGGCCGATTCAAAGTAAAGTTTATGATACAGGCTAGACAATTCCATCATAGCCATATCGACTGTCATTATGCAAGTGCCCTTTTCTGATATGAGAAATGTTTTTCATTGAAGTGCCGCAACTTTGTTAGTTTTGTTTGTATGGATGACAAGCAAACTTGCAAAGTAGGTGAACCAAACTGCCCGGTTGCTGCAGTTGGGGGGGGGGGGAGGAGGAAAGTAATAGTTGGCTGGAGTGAGTAATTTCAAGTTGCTGATCAAGATTTCTGCAAGCTATCATTGACCCCCAGTGTGGCTCTTCTTGTCAATTTGCCTGATTACATGGAAGACAGTTTTTATGATGGACAGGTTTCTGTTACCCTGAAAGAGAGCTGTTTTGAAGCTTCCAGTCCTCTTCATCATGTGACAGAATTAGACAAATTTCTCACTTCTGTCAATGATAACAAGGAGATACTCTGTCTATATACGGTCGGTGGCCTGGACCACAGAGTAACTTATCTGTCAGTTAAGCTTGCTCTGACATGCTATTTCTTAAAGTCCGACAAAGATATGGTCATCGCTGTTAGAACTCCACCATACAACAGTTGGAAAGATCCAGCGGAAAGGATCATGTCAATTTTGAATACAGCAATGCAGGGTGTTGGACTTGCTAGAAAAAAGATGTCCGATGAGACAGAACAACAATTAGTGGATTGCAGCAGTATGAAACAAATTAGAGCATGGGCTGATTGTGCTCCTGGAATACGAGAAGTGCTTGATTCAGTTGCCCAAGTTAAAGTGCTTCTAGGAAGTCTGTTCATGTGATTAAATTTGAAAGGAAAGCTATTCATTGTCCAAGAATCTGCTTCTGAAGAAGAAATCGAATCGTTATGCGGTGAAATTCTGCATGTTGATGATTCAGTAACGAGAAGTGACACTACCAAGAAAGCAATCAAGGACAAAGAAAAGCTACAGAAGTTTCTGGAAGGCCACTGTCGTGAGACACACTATGCCTTTTCTGTCAAGAAGTGTGGAAGTCAGAGCTGTCAAGTTTGCCAGCCTCCACGGCTGCCTCCAAGTGTATTTTTGACATTGCATCACTTGCCAGATGCTACACCAAGAGATGGTCACTACAAGTGCTTTGATGAGCTGTACAGGACGCCAACTACCGAAACCCACAGGCCTTCACTTCAGAAGACTGTGACAAAGGGTCATGGCATGCCTTTCAGTCCAACCGCTTAAACTGCAAAGAACGCCAAACTAGTAGTAGAGTGTGAGGAATGTGGAAAGTGGCGAGTACTTCATTCTAAACATGTATTGAAGAAACAGCAGCTGCATAAGATTGAACAGGAGTTAGAACGACTGGACTATTCTTGTGGTAGTGTATTTTCCAACATCAATGCAGAAAACAATGCCCTTGCAGAGGTTTTTGTCAGGGAAAACCTAACTTGCAGGGAACCAATAAGAGAATCCATATTATAGTGTTGGCCATGATCTAATTTCTTTCCACTGTGGTAGAGTGGACAGGCCTTCTGCAGTTCTTCCTGACTTCTACCCAATCTGCTGGGAGTGTCTGAATGAAAAGCAAGGTTCCTACTAGAAGAAAGCATGTGTTCAAACCAAAGTAATTTGTGGATTACTGAAGAAAAGCGCACGTTCAAACCAAATTAGTGTGTGAACTACCAAAAAAAGTTAGATTTGAAGGTTTCATTTTCCCACTTTTTTACGAAACTATGTGGAGCCACCTTAAATTTGCCTGTAGGCACACATTGTATTGTGTATTGTTTAGAAGTGTTGTACTTTTATCATGAAATCTTGTTAATGTTGTTTGAAAATCTTAAAAATGTGCTAAACTTGTTGCTTTACAAACTCATTTCCGGTCCACTTTTGTGTTGACCGTATGAAAAATAAAAAAAACCACACGCCCGCACCAAATTTTTCCCAGCCACTGCCTTAGCCAGATATTCACATGTTCAGCTTTAATAATACTGACATTAAACACCATTTACACCTTATTTTATGACGTGTTCAGAAGTACATGCTACAAATACAATAACTAAGGCTGTTTTCTACAAATTAGTATCGGCTGTTGCCACGAGGCTTTATCCGTAAAATAGACGAATTATACCTAGTAGTTTCTGCTTCAAATCTGGTCTTCCTGTATATTTGATGAAGTCCATACACTTCCCATGGGCAAAATTGATGTTCATGTTTTCAGTCAATCATTTTCACATTTAAAATCCATCTCAAAAATGGGTTGAAAACACTAAAATTTCACTACAAAAATTATATATATTTTTAAAAGAAATCCAGGGGGGTATGCATTTTGATGCAGGCTCAAAGCAAACCTTGTACAGCAGAGCAAACATGAGAATATCAGACATGGTCATGGCAACTGATGTCAAAATCCGCCATTTTGTTGGCTTCACTTTGTTGACTGGCGAAACATTCGAGCACGCTTTCCAGGTATATATAGCTCAGCGGTTCAAATCTTGGTCCACTTGACCGAATAGATGACTTGTTTTGGACGTGCATGTTTGGTATTCAATTTAGTTCGAAATTTCAAATTTAAAAAGCCTGAGTTCAGAGTCTACATATAATTAAGTCTAAGTCCATCTGAGAACAATTGTTTGTAGTTTTGCTGTAAGGCATCTTGTTATATGGCTGAGATAAATGCCACACGCTGATTGGTTGATTACCAGTCTGGAAAATGTCATGTTGCCCGCTCAGAAATTCATCTTACCCGCTTGTGAAATTGTAAAAACACTGTCGAAATATTTTCTAAAAGAAGTTGGTAAACTTTATTTAATGCAGTATACTGACGACGAGGAGCACTCACCGAGTGAATTTTATTATCCTGATGAAATCTTGGATGAAATAAATGACCCAAACAGTAGGTTTGAATGCAAAAACGCGGAACAAAACAACAACAAAAACAGCCAAGAAAAAATTGAAGAAATTATACACAACCAGAAAGCAAAAATTTGAAGATTAATTTTTTTTCTTTGGAGTATTTTTATTAATTGTTTTGTTGTTATCAGCGAATCAGCAAGCGCAACGACAGAAACCGCCAGTATATAACCCTGAAAGTGGTTTATGGCTGCAAAAAGGTTTTCTGGTTTTTCAAAAAGTCAAAAAACTGCGATGCGACAAAGCCATATAATAAATTCCTTATTAACCTCCGTTGCTCAGTCAGTACGGGAAAGTATTGCCTTCGGTTTTTATCGCACAGACCTCGCTCCTTCATTGCCCGGTCTGTACAAAAAACGTCAGGCAATACTTTCCCGTAGTCAGTCGATAACTCCTTAATATTACTGTCTTTTTATATACTATGGTCATCAATGATAATGCCAAGTTTTATCGAGAGTTTTGACTGGCTTACATAAAGTGTTGTGATTTAATTTGAGTTGCACATATATATTTTACATGGATGGCATACTGGCATTAAACCAAAGGGCAAAACAAAATATAGCCATTTCAAATCACCTTCAATGCACTTCACAGCAATTGTCCTCAGATAGGTATATTTACTGTTTGTCTACAGATATAGATTAAATTTTATATTCCTGTTGATTAAAATGTTGTTTCTTATGAAGTAGCCTACTTCATGCCTGGGGGTGGGAGAAATTGACGAAACTCTAATGCACCAGGGTGGGGAAATTGATGAAAGCCTAGTCTCAATTGTCAAATTCCCCAGGGGTTGCCCGCCCTCCCCTGCCTTGGGGCTAAACATTGATAGGCACATAAATACATCCAGTAGTGGGTCACAACAAGGAACATCCTTTGATGTTAATTGGCCGCTCATTATAGCTTTATTGAAATGGGTACTGGCTTTGAAAGACTGGCAACACTGTGCTCCTTTATAAACATGCCATGAATGTCAAAACTGCCAGCATAGTATGAGCAGTTAGAAAGCACACTAAAAATTTTGGAGAGTGAATGTGGAATGGAATTAAGTAGAGTGAGTCAGAAAATGTGAAAAGCAGTTTTGACTGAAAATGGCAATTTTGTTGGTCAGCCAGCAGATGTTGCTGTTAGTGTTGATGACACATGAGCAAAATGAGGCTTTACCTCCTTGGTTGGTGTTATATTTGTTATATCTGTGGACAGCGCTAAAGTTCTTCACTACCATGTTCTGTAACAATCCTGACAGAAGTGTGCTCTGAAGAGGTCAAAGTGTGAGGATAATGCTCTTTACAAACATGAAGAATGGAAGATGTGACAAAAAATCAGTGTGACATTAATTTTGATAGAAGTTCACCAGTGATGGAAGCAGGAGCAGTAGTCCTCTGGAAAGATCATTAAGTCGCCGCAATCTAAGACATCGCTGGATGATTTCTGATGGTGACAGCAAAGCACACAGCTCAGTTGAATATGTTTACACAGATTTAAAAGTGGAGAAGCTAGATGGCATGGGCCATGTTCAGAAACGTATGGGGAAATACCAGATGAATTTGAATTTGAAAGCAGCAACAAAAAGATATTTGGCTGATGGAAAGACAATTGGAAAACAAGCTCAACTTACAGAAGTGAAGTTTAAAAAAATTCTAAAATACTATGATCCTGCTATTCAGCAAAACACCATTGGGAAACCTTCACCATCTAAGATAGAAATTGATGTTGCAGTGTATCAGATGAGAAAGAACATCATTGTTCCCTTCATTGTATTGTTCATTTGCATGACCTGTCAAAACAGCAGAGATGTTGTCATAAAGGTGAAATGCCCTGGCGCAAATGGCCACAAGACTTGGCAACACAAACATCAACATGTGTAGATAAATCTCTGTGTGCCAGATAAATTGTATTGAAATTTTTAAAAGGGAAAGCTAAAGAGAAGAATGAGGCAAAGTTACTACATCCTGATTTACACAAAAAGTTGAGAACATATGGCAATTAAGACAGCGGCATATGGTTAATGACTTGCCTGTTCAGTACATACTTTACCTAAGATGTTCTTTTGCTCTGGAATGTATTCATCAAGTGTGTCAGAGTGATGTTTTTGGCAATGACTTTTAGTATTTAAATCGCCCCTCAGATTTTTTCCTGCACCTACACCAGATCCAGAGCACCCATTCAGCAATCCCAATTGTGAAGATTGTAATGGGTTTTGTGTGGGCTATTATCTAAAACCAGACAAGCTTGTGAGCTCAGTCAACATTGCAGTGGAACCAATTACCCCTTCTCAATTCTTTCAAAGGTCTTCAAGGAAAGTAAGGGTTTTTCCACAGAAGAAGTAATTCTTGAAAAAGAAGAGGTGGAATTGTGGTTTGATCATCTAGAGCTTGTGCGAATTAATAGAAAAGAAGGGGCTAAGAAAGCTGCTGCGACCAGAAAAGCAAAGAGTGAAAGTGCAAGAATTACTGATGTTACACATAAAAAGCCATTAGAGGATTCTGATGATGATAATGAAGTGTGCGACTTATGCCATGCATTTTATCCACCTAGCCTGGTAAAATGATAATGCTGCTGACATTGACTGGGCAGCATGTAATCACTGTTCATTGTGGTTCCACCAGTTTTGTGCTGGCTTGCAGCAAGTTCCAAGAGTTTGGATTTGTGACAGTTGTAACAAAGAAAACATAGTTTTTAGTTGTTCAAAACAAATAGTACCATTCATATTTAGAAATTTTTTGTTATCACACAGGACATGCAAGTCCAATGTTAATCTCGTGAAGATGAAAATGTACTGAATTAAATACAGTTTTTCTTTTTCAATTTTACAAGCTTTTTTTTAATGTTATAGTGGCAACAGTTGTTGGGTCATATTTCGCCAAGTTTACACACCAACACATACTTTATTAAATTTGTGCCTAGCCCAGGGGTAGGGACATTCGGTTTGAATTTTATGCCCCAATAACGAGCATTTGACTATTTTCAATGCTAATCATTTAAAATCCCCAACATACGGCTGGCCTTTTCCTCGGCCTTAACATTGATACATGTATAATACAGTAAAACAGTGTTAAATTTTTAGTTAATACTTGTTCCGTGTTTAGGAATTATCATTCTTGACATTATTAGTTCAATGTTTCTATCACAGCAACAAAGAATACAACATAGGGAAAAAAGTAGAGAGCAAGTTGTTTCTAACTAAAATATGTTACCATTCCACTTTATTAAGAGTAATTTATGAAACGAAGCAATAGAAAAACCTTCTTCATGTCACTGACTCTCACAGGATCATTCTAGCGACAGTAGTAATTAGCACATGCTCTGCTGATTAAGCAAGGCACTCCAACACAAACAGTTGTTACAAGAAAGTCAGAATATACCGTAGCTCAACAATAAACTGCACAAAAGAATAAGAAAGTAGATAGAAATTGTAATATTCTTGCTAGTATATGATATCGACAAACTCTAAGTCTAAGACTAACTATATACAATCGTTCAAAGCTATTTATACTATTTACTAACTACTTACATATTCATGATTTAGACCCCCAATTACTATATATTACACTTTCTCCCCCTTTTGGTTGTTTTTTTGAACAATAAAATTTGTCATATACTGTTCCCATTCTTATTTTTCATATTTTTCTCAATTGTCAAAATTATCTAAATTCCCTATAAAGTTTAATTTCCTATAGCAGTTATTTTAATACCTATTTGCATACAGTCATTCTAAATATGATTACACTATCAATACATTAATCGTTCAGGCTGTTTCCTTATCCATAACAGATACCGGCGATGCTTGCCTACTGTTTCTGAAGTTGTGATTGGTAATTCAGAATTAGAACTTACTGCAGGCTCTCTCAAAATCTGGTCTCTCTTACCTATCTCAGGCTGCAACACCACGGATTCCTCTTCTCTCGATGTGGATCTATTCTCTGGTGTTTGGTTTGAACTCAGAACTAACCCCGTCGTATCTTCTAGTCTAGAACTTGGTCTTGGTTCCCAATCTAGTGACCAACGAGCTTCTTTTTCATAGTCACGCCCATGCTCTGTTGACGCTACTAATTGATCCATATGACATTTCCAGATCTCCGCTCCCACTCGAACTTTGAATGTTCGTGGACTCAATTCTCTCACAATGGTCCCTCGGATCCACTTCTCTCTCCCACCTCGAAAATTCCGAACTCGCATTGATTGATTAGCCACCACTTCTCTTGGCTGTCGGTTATCTGCCTGATACTTTAATTGGTTGTCTTGCTGTATCAATTCATTGTCTCAAATTCGGCTTCAACAGGCTAAACGAGTTGCGCAGTGGAATTTTTAAGAACAACTCTGCAGGGGATTGTCCCGTCACTGTGTGTGGTGTACAATGATACTTCAACAAAAAGTTCGCCAACCGATGTTGCAGGCTGTGACTGGAATCTCCGATGTCCAGCACTTGCCTTCGTAACGCTTGTTTGACCACTTGGACGGCTTGCTCTGCTGCTCTATCGATGCTGAGTGGTATGGTGGACGATGTGTCTAATACCATTGGCTTGGGTAAATTGTTGAAATTCCTTACTAACAAACCCCGGCCCATTATCAGACATGACGGTTTCAGGTAATCCATAAGAAGAGAACAAGCCTCGTAAAATTTCAATCTTGTTTGACGCCGTCATCAACTTTGTTGGTATCACTTCTATCCACTTGGAATGACTATCAATAACAATCAGATAAACGTCTTTTTCAAACTCAAAATGATCTATATGTATCCTTTTCCACGGTTGACGTGGCCAGTTCCACGGATGTATTGGCGCAGCCGCTGGAGTTTTCAGGGTTGCTTGACAAACCTGACAAGTGCGAACCTTGACCTTGATATCTTGGTCCAATTTTGGCCACCACAAATAACTATACCCCAACGCCTTCATGCGACACATACCTGGATGTTGATCATGTAAATCATCCAAAATCTTGCTCTGATACTTTGGAGGAATCAGCACGCGCCGTCCCCACAAGACACACCCCTGGTCAACCGACAACTCAGTTCGACGTACGAAATATGGTCGGAGACTCTCCTCTTGTATCACATTCGGCCATCCATTCAATGTATATTCTATCACTTGTGACAATATTGGATCATGGCTAGTAGCTTCCCTTATCTTCTTGGCTGTTACGGGTATTTCGTTGAAATAGGACAACTGAAACACTTCGGCTTCCTCTCCAATAGCAGGTGACTCCCCTTTTAAAGGCAGTCGAGATAACGCGTCTGCATTTCCATGGTCACTCGACCTTCTGTACTTGATATCATACTAGTATGCAGATAAGATAATTGCCCAACGTTGTAATCTGGCGGCTGCCAAGGTTGGAACTCCTGTCTTGGACCCAAAACTTGTCACCACTGGCTGATGATCATCTCCAACGTGAACTTGCCCCCATACAGATATTGATGAAATTTCTTAACGCCGAAAATAATCGCTAACGCTTCTTTCTCTAATTGGGAATAGTTCTTTTCACTTGAACTTAAGGTATGAGATGCGAACGCAACTGGCCTTTCACTTCCATTTGCTAATACGTGGGAGATTACTGCACCCACACCATATGCGGAAGCATCGTTAGCTAACTTAATCGGTTTACTAGGGTCATAGTGAGCCAGAAATGAACTCTCTGTTAGTTTGAGTTTACTCTGCTGAAATGCTTGTTCACAAGCTTGGTTCCACCGCCAAGGTTGATTCTGTTGTAACAGCTCATGCAAGGGATGAAGCAACGTGGACAAATTTGGAATAAATTTGCCATAATAATTTAATAATCCCAAGTACGACTTCAAATGGCTTACGTCGGTTGGAACAGGAGCATTTCGAATAGCTTCTACTTTCTGAGGTAGAGCATGAATTCCTTTCTCATCCACCCCATGTCCTAGATACTCGACGCAGGGTTGCAGAAAAACACATTAGGTCCTCTTTAATTTAACTCCGTGCTGCCTTAGTCGTCTGATGACCTCATCAAGAAGTTTTAAATGTTCCACATTAGACTTCTCATTCAACAAAATATCATCCAGACGGCAACGCACTCGATCTAGTCCTCTAAGAATATTCTCTAAAACCACCTGAAAAATTTGCTGGAGACGACGATACTCCAAACGGCAATCGAGTATAGCGATACAAACCCCTATGGGTATTAATTGTAAGCAATTCTTGCGCCTGTTTATCCAACTCTAATTGCTGATAGGCATGTGCTAAATCTAATTTTGTAAACACCTTCCCTCCGGTCAAAGACGCAAAAATCTCCTCCGCAGCTGGTAACGGGTGCTGAGGTATTTCAATGCAAGGATTCGCCGTTACTTTGTAATCCCCACACAATCTAACAGACATGTCTGACTTTGGTACTACAACAATAGGTGTAGCCCATTCGCTATGATCTACTTTATAAATAATACCCTCAGCTTACAAACGATCCAGTTCCTTATCTACGGCTGGTTTTAAAGAAAATGGTACTGGACGAGCCTTGCAAAATTTGGATTGAACATTCTCCTTCAAATGAATCTGGGCTTTAAAATCCTTAATAGTCCCATACCCCTCGGAAAATAAACTTGCATGCTTATCCAGCACCTCCGTTACAGAACTTGGGACTGATTCCGATTTTACTGCCAAAATTTTTGCCCAATCTAACTTTAACTTAGACAACCAATCTCGACCCAATAATGCGGGATTATTACCCTTCACAATAAACGCTGTTAATTCAACGTTTTGTCCTTGGTAAGAGACTGGGAATTGTGCTTCTCCCAGCAATTGTAAACGCTCATCGGAATACGTTTTCAAAACTACTTTGGATTTAGACAAGGGGTATTGAATAAATTTTGCCCGATAGAGCTGTTCAGGGATAATTGAAACAGCCGCCCCCGTATCAATTTCCATTACAATGTCTTCATTACCAACCCGTATGGTAGTCTGATACTTTTTTACTTCAGGCTCAGTATAAACTCCGTATAACCCTAGCTCCTCCTCAACAGAATCTTCGACACTGTACGCATCCTGCCCAACGTACTGCGTTTTATATGCTTTAGTGTGCGGTTTTTTTGCTTTACAGACTTTCGCTATATGTACTGTCTTTGAACACAAATAACACTTTTCATTTTTAAATTTGCATAAATTTGGTGCATGATTTCCCGTGCATCGAAAACATTTTATTCCCTGATTCTCCACTTGGCCTTGAGCTTTCTTTTGCTTTTGAAATTTATCTTGATCGTTTACAGATACTTTGCCTTTTGCTGTTTTGGCTGTATGTCGCGAAATGTTTTTAACTTCCGAGTGAGCTGCCGGTTTAAATTGTTGAGTATTTTTATCGGCGATCTCCACTGCGATAGCTATTTCGCTTGCTCGCTGAAACGACAAATCCACGACTGACAAAAGCTTTTTCTGAATTGCCCCGTCTCGTAACCCACACACGAAACGGTCTCTCAAAGACTCACTGAGGAACGAGCCAAAGTCACACGTAGATGCTAACTTCTTAAGTTCTACAATATATTGTGAAATCGACTCACCGTCTTTTTTATACCGGCCATGAAATTTAAATCTCTCGGCGATTACCGACGGTTTAGGACTAAAATGACTTTTAAGCACACCCACCAGTTCTAAAAACTTCAACGAACTTGGACTTTCTGGTGCCACTAAACTCTTCAACAATCCATATGTTGGAGCTCCGATAACTGTAAGCAACACTGCTACTCGCTTTTTCTCATCAATGTTGTTGGCTTCGAAGAACTGCTCTACACGCTCAATATAGCAGTCAAACTCTTCGCGTCCTTCAACATACTCTCCAATCTGGCCTATCGTTGCCATATCGCCTTTTTGTAATTATTACTCTTCGTTAAACTTCGGATCCCATCCTCGTCGCCACTGTAATATTCTTGCTTGTATATGATATCGACCAACTATAAATCTAAGACTAACTATAATACTGGAGTCAAGGCTATTTATCCTATTTACTAACTACTTACATATTCATGATTTAGATCCCCAATTACCATATATTACACTTTCTCCCCCTTTTTTTTATTGTTTTTTTTTTAACGATACAATTTTGTCATATACTGCTCCCCTCTTAGTTTTCATATTCTTCCCAAATGTCAAAAGTATCTAAATTCCCGATAAAGTTTAATTTCCTATAGCAGTTATTTTAATACCTATTTGCATACAGTCATTCTAAATATGATTAGACTATCGATACGTTAATCGTTCAGGTTGTTTTCTTATCCTTAACGGATATCGGCGATGCTCGCCTATCGTTTCTGAAGTTGTGATTGGTAATTCAGAATTAGAACTTACCGCAGGCTCTCTCACAATCTGATCTCTCTTACCAGTCTCGGGCTGCAACATCACGAATTCCTCTTCTCTCGATGTGGATCTGTTCTCCGGTGTTTGGTTTGAACTCAGAACTGAACCCGTCGTTTCTTCTAGTCTAGAGCTTGGTCCTGGTTCCCAATCTAGTGACCAACGAGCTTCTTTTTCGTAATCACTCACTTTCTCTGTTGACGCTACTAATTGATCCATATGACATTTCCGGATCTCCGCCCCCACTCGAACTTCGAATGTTCGTGGACTCAATTCTCTCACAATGGTCCCTTGGATCCACTTCTCTCTCCCACCTCAAAAATTCCGAAACCGCACTGATTGATTAGCCACCAATTCTCTTGGCTGTCGATTATCTGCCTGATACTTCAATTGGTTGTCTTGCTGTATCTCGATTCGTTGTCTCAAATTCGGTTTCAATAAGCTAAACGAGTTGCGCAACGGTCTCTTCAAGAACAACTCCGCAGGGGATTGTCCCGTCACTGTGTGTGGTGTACAACGATACTTCAGCAAAAAATTCGCCAACCGATGTTGCAGGCTGCGACTGGAATCTCCGATATCCAGCACTTGCTTTCGTAACGCTTGTTTGACCACTTGCACGGCTCGCTCTGCCGCTCCATTCGATGCTGGGTGGTATGGTGGACTGACTATGTGTCTAATACCATTGGCCTGGGTAAATCGTTGAAATTCCTTACTAACAAACCCCGGTCCATTGTCAGACACGACAGTTTCAGGTAATCCATAAGAAGAGAACAAGCCTCGTAGAATTTCAATTGTGTTTGACGCCGTCATCAACTTCGTTGGTATCACTTCTATCCACTTGGAATGACTATCAATGATAATCAGATAAATATCTTTTCAAACTCAAAATGATCTATATGTATCCTTTTCCACGGTTGACTTGGCCAATTCCACGGATGTATCGGCGCGGCCGCTGGAGTGTTCAGGGGTGCTTGACAAACCTGACAAGTTCGAACCTTGACCTTGATATCTTGGTCCAATTTTGGCCACCACAAATAGCTACGCCCCAACGCCTTCATACGACACATACCTGGATGTTGATCATGTGAATCATCCAAAATCTTACTCCGATACTTTGGAGGAATCACAACACGCCGTCCCCACAGGACACACCCCTGGTCAACCGACAACTCAGTTCGACGTACAAAATACGGTCGTAGACTCTCCTCTTGTATCACATTCGGCCATCCCTTCAATGTATATTCTAGCACTTGTGACAATATTGGATCATGGCTAGTGGCTTCCCTTATCTGCTTGGCTGTTACGGGTATTTCGTCGAAATAAGACAACTGAAACACTTCGGCTTCCTCTCCAATCGCAGGTGACTCTCCTCTTAGAGGCAGTCGAGATAACGCGTCTACATTTCCATGGTCACTCGACCTTCTGTACTTGATATCATACTGGTATGCGGATAAGATAATTGCCCAACGCTGTAATTTAGCCGCTGCCAAGGTTGGAACTCCTGTCTTGGACCCAAAAATCGTCACCAATGGCTGATGATCAATCTCCAACGTGAAGTTGCACCCATACAGATATTGATGAAATTTCTTAACGCCGAAAATAATCGCTAACGCTTCTTTCTGTAATTGGGAATAGTTCTTTTCACTTGAACTTAAGGTACGAGATGCGAACGCAATAGGCCTTCCACTTCCATCTGCAAATATGTGGGAGATTACTGCACCCACGCCATATGCAGAAGCATCCGTATTTAACTTAATCGGTTTAAGAGGGTCATAATGAGCCAGAAATAAACTGTCTGTTAGTTTGAGTTTACTCTGCTGAAATGGTTGTTCACAAGCTTGGGTCCACTGCCATGGTTGATTCTGTTGTAACAACTGATGCAAGGGATGAAACAACATGGACAAATTTTGAATAAATTTGCCATAATAATTCAATAATCCCAAGTACGACTTCAATTGGGTTACGTCGGTTGCAACAGGAGCATTTTGAATAGCTTCTACTTTCTGAGGTAGAGCATGAATTCCCTTCTCATCCACTCCATGTCCTAGATACTCAACGTAGGGTTGCAGAAAGACACATTTGGACCTCTTTAATTTAACTCCGTGCTGCTCTAGTCATCTGAGAACCTCATCTAGAAGTTTTAAATGTTCCACAATAGACTTCTCATTCAACAAAATATCATCCAGACGGCAACACGCTCGATCTAATCCTCCAAGAATATTCTCTAAAACCGCCTGAAAAATTGCTGTGGCCAACGATACTCCAAAAAGCAATCGAGTATAGCGATACAAACCCCCTATGGGTATTAATTGTAAGCAGTTCTTGTGCCTGTTCATCCAACTCTTACTGTTGATACGCATGTGCTAAATCTAATTTGGTAAACACCTTCCCTCCGGTCAAAGATGCAAAAATCTCCTCCGCAGCTGGTAAAGGGTGCTGGGGTATTTCAATGCAAGGATTCACTGTTACTTTGTAATCCCCACACAATCTAACTGACTTGTCTGACTTTGGTACTACAACAATAGGTGTAGCCCATTTGCTACGATCTACTTTATAAATAATGCCCTCAGCTTCCAAACGATCCAGTTGCTTATCTACGGCTGGTTTTAAGGAAAATGGTACTGGACAAGCCTTGCAAAATTTGGATTGAACATTCTCCTTCAAATGAATCTGGGCTTTAAAATCCTTAATAGTCCCATACCCCTCAGAAAATAAACATGCATGTTTATCCAGCACCTCTGTTACAGAACTTGGTGCCGATTCCGAGTTTGCTGCCAAAATTTTTGCCCAATCTAACATTAACTTAGACAACCAATCTCGACCCAGTAATGCAGGATTATTACCCTTCACAATAAACGCTGTTAATTCAATGTTTTGTCCTTGGTAAGAGACTGGGAATTGTGCTTCTCCCAGCAATTGTAAACGCTCATTGGAATACGTTTTCAAAACTACCTTGGATTTAGACAAAGGGTATTGAATAAATTTTGCCCGATAGAGCTGTTCAGGGATAATAGGGATAATTGAAACAGCCGCCCCCGTATCAATTTCCATTACAATGTCTTCATTACCAACCCATATTGTAGTCTGATATTTTTTTACTTCAAGCTCAGTATAAACTTCGTATAACCCTAGCTCCTCCTCAACAGAATCTTTGATACTATAAGCATCCTGCCCAACATACTGCATTTTAAATGTTTTAGTGTTCGGTTTTTTTGCTTTATAGACTTTAGCAATATGTCCTGTCTTCGAACACAAATAACACTTTTCATTTTTAAATTTGCATAAATTTGGTGCATGATTTCCCATGCACCGAAAACATTGTATTCCCTGATTCTCCGCTTGGCCTTGAGATTTCTTCTGCTTTTGAAATTTATTTTGATCGTTTACAGATACTTTGCCTTTTGCTGTTTTGGCTGTATGTTGCAAAATGTTTTTAACTTCCGAGTGAGTTCCCGGTTTAAATTGTTGAGTATTTTTATCGGCGATCTACATTGCGATAGCTATTTCGCTTGCTCGCTGAAACGATAAATCCACGACTGACAAAAGCTTTTTCTGAATTGCCCCATCCCGCAACCCACACATGAAACGGTCTCTCAAAGACTTACTGAGGAATGAGCCAAAGTCACACGTAGATGCTAACTTCTTAAGTTCTACAATATATTGTGAAATCGACTCACCGTCTTTTTGATACCAGCCATGAAATTTAAATCTCTCAGCGATTACCGATGGTTTAGGACTAAAATGACTTTTAAGCACACCCACCAGTTCTGAAAACTTCAAAGAACTTGGACTTTCTGTTGCCACTAAACTCTTCAACAATCCATATGTTGGAGCTCTGATAACTGTAAGCAACACTGCTACTCGCATTTTCTCATCAATGTTGTTGGCTTCGAAGAACTGCTCTACCTGCTCAATATACCAGTCGAACTCTTTGTGTCCTTCAACATACTCTCCAATCTGGCCTATCGTTGCCATATCATCTTTTTGTAAGTGGTATTCTTCGTTAAACTTTGAATCCCATCCTCATCGCCACTGTAATATTCTTGCTAGTATTTGATATCGACCAACTCTAAATCTAAGACTAACTATATACAATCGTTCAAGGCTGTTTGTACTATTTACTAACTACATACATATTCATGATTTAGGGTTAGCACTAAAACCCGGAATGAGGAACGCTGGAATGCTGGAACGCCAGAACGAAAAACCCGGAATGCAGGAATAGAAAACACGGAACGCTTCAAAGCTCTGCCCGTAACACCAGAAGCGTGAAAGTTTGAGGCAACTTTACCATTTTATGCCAGAAACTGTGCTAAAACATTTCCCCATTTTGTTCTATTCTACTTGATCAAATTTGATAACTTGCTCAGAAAAGTGGAAGCACTGAATTTAGTTTTTTTGGCACGAAAACATATCAAGCATGGCGGACGAAGATTTGTATGGGTATGTATACATAATAAAAGTCTTAAATTCTTATTTTTAATGAATTTTTTTTGACAATAAGAATTCAAGAAAATCAGTTACATGTTCTTTAAGCAAATTGTATAGCACTTTTTGTATACCTCGTACTGCATTGCATGAGATGATGTATACCACCATGTTAAAGAAGTTTTTAGTGTGTAGATCTTTTGTAATTAACAAATCAAGACAATTGAATAGTTTGTAGGATATTTTTATGGTACCCTGATAAATCAAAACACATTTCAGTACGTTATTGAAGTAATTAACAAAACGTTTGAACCCCACAAACATGGTGGCATGGACATAGATGCCTACCATGAGGTTTTTGTCTTTGGACGTAGAATACAAAAAGCAGCTAAACGCAAGTAATTTAAAATTACTATATTAAAAGTATACGCAGTTTAAAAAACTAAACCAAATTCGCGATGTAGGTACTCTTTGTGAACTTCGGATAGTACGCATCGTATGTCAGATGGTACCAACAGGCTTTGCTTAACAAACGAATGCTCCACTGCTTGAATGCAAGACAATCTTGCATGGTAATGACTTGCGCTCTCTTTTTGGCTTCTCTGCAACTCTCCTCTGCTGTTTCGCCATTGGTGTATCTCCATTCTTGCCACTGTGATATTGTGAGGGGCTTGTGGGATCTCTCCCGTTGCTATTCTCAGTGATGATTTGCAGCCCTGGCACTTTCGGATCTGGCCAGTGATGAACTTTACAAAAAAAGGGTTGCTGTTCACAGATAACTGTATTAACAATGAAACAAAACATATTTTAATAAAACTTGTCATACAAATAAATTAACAATTGAAACAAAAGTATCGTCCTTACTGTTGGGTACTCGCGTTGTGTGTGTCCAGTAATGGGAGGCATGGTCTTTCGTTTGGCAGGTCCAACGCCACCTTTCTTTTGTGGAAATTTGGGCATATCTGCCTTGGCACATTTCGTATAGTTTTTCCCATGTTTTCTGTTGCTGAGGAACTTAAGATACATATCTAACTGACCAGTAGATTGTGCAGTTACGATACAATGAGAACAGATTTTATAGGCCAAGAAGCTTGGGCATGTCGAGTCATAGACAATCTGGCCCTTCCCCCGTCCTGGAGCGACAAAATGAGGACGATTAGATTGATGGCTCTTGATCATTCTTGCATCTTTGTTACCTGGTGCCAAGGCAATATGATCGGGGCTTGCAAGATACCTGCATGCTTTCTTATACATTCCTTTCAAAGTGGAGTCGTGAACAGTAGAATCAGGAACCGCAGCTGTTACTTCCTGGTTGAAAAAAGAATATTATAAATCAAGGTTTAATAAGTAATGGCCTTTAAATTTGTATAACAGCATTAAAGTAATAGTAATAAATTTTCTATTTTTACTGTTGTTAACCGATTATAAATAATATTCTGTGTGATAAATAATATGTAAAGTACCTCGTAGCTAACAGAAAGCAAGTTTGCTGCTGTTGTTGCAAGAAGAGTGAGTCCACACTCTTCCTGAACTTCAGACACACTTTCCGTAGGTTCCGTGCTTATCATACAAGAAACATCTGTATTCAACACCATCTGAACGTAGCTTAATCGCTCTGACTCAGTCAGGCTTATCCAGGCTTCATTATCAATCTGCAATTCTTTTATTTTTGGGTGAAGCACGTATGGTCCGAGACCAACAACTGATCTTTTGATATCCCTTTGTTGACGCAGAACAATTGATTTGGCCTTCTCGCAAAACATAGGCATGGTTTGGGGTTCGTGGTTAGTTTCATCACTGAGTAGACGATTCATGCTCTCGACAGCGTTTGTGTAAAATGGTCTGGGGTATGGACTACGAAGTCCTGCGGAGATTCTGACTGGCTTTAGCATGTTTTCTTTTATTCTTGGGGCTTGGTATATAACAAACCGGTCATGGAAATCTTGGCTGTTGTCTTGTCCCAAGCAAGGTAAAAGTCGGGATTGCCAGATAGACTTCATTTGGGAAACCTTGCGTTCAAACTCTTCGCGCTCTCCGAGTCTACAATACCATGGTCGAATACGTTTCCATTTTGCTCACCAAAAATGTCATCCAGAATCATCTTTGCCACTGGCTTAGGAACTTTCATGGTGGTCAACTTATCCTTGATGTTACGACGAACATGATTAAAGCACAGGAGATGTACCAGCAATGGGCAGTGCTGTTTGAAAGCTTTAGCAATTTCCAATTCTCCATCAGTGCCAAGAACACGAAGGTTCTTGATCTCAGGTTTCTTGTCTACCATGGCATCAACCAACACGTTATACGATGACTTTGACTTTCGGTAATGTACCAGTAAAGGACCCATCATCGAGGGATGTTCACCAGTTCTACGGTTGACAAAAAGAAGATTTTTGTATTGGCTGGTTGTGACAGAGAACTCGCCCAAATCAAATGTGGGATCTACTTCTAAAGGTGTCCAGTACTCGCTATTGCAACAGAATTTGCTGATATCGTTTAGTTGTTTGTCGGTGAACAATACAGCAGCAGGTTCTGGCGCTGCAACAACTTTTCTCACATACGAATTCTCCACATCTTCACGCTCATCCTCCTTGCATTTCAAGATTACCACGAGTAGTTGGTCACCATTTGAAGTCGATGCATTTGACAAACGTGCACGGATGTTCTCTACTTGCTATCTGTCTCTGGGAAGAGCTCCAATACTTTTACAGGAATGAATGCCGCCATTTTTCTCACTTAGTTCATCGAAAAGAACCCTTGGTTTAGACAAAGTTGCATTCATTTTTATACTCTCTGTAGTGCTCTTTTGTGTCCTCTTGTATGCCTTTGAGATCTTAGAATTTCCGTGAGATGAAATGACAAAATTGTGCTCATTCTCATCAAACTGATATTCTAATAGGATAAGGTCTGATTGTTTACCACCAGAATCTGTTTTTAAAAATAGAACATACTGGTTGAACAACACGTAATTCCAATTTTATATCTAAGGCACTGTTACCGGATTCAACGATTTATGCAATTGATGCAATGTACTGAAAACACTTTGCAAAACTTATTGCAGCTCAGGTCACAGCACTTAGATAAGTAATAGTGGGGCACAATGTTTGTTTGTACTTTGTTATAGCATAAGATAAATGATAACAAATAATATAATAAAGACTATTAGACCTTTGACTGTAGACACAACCCTTTTAAAATCAGGAGCATCTTTATTTGAAAAATAACTTCTCTGGACCATAAACCACAGCGTGTTCAGAGTTTCCAGGTCTACCTTCTTTCCACAACCAACTCTTTCAAAAATATCTTCGCCATCATCATTCTCTGTTTGCTGGAAGTACACTTTAGGTGAACCTTTGGACAACCACGCCCCACAATCATCAGCTAGTACATCATCAGGGTGTCCCAAGCTAGTGTCAACTATAATCTGGCAGTTCTTCTTGACACAAACAGGCTTTTCGATTGCTATCTTGCTTAAAGAAGGTGGGTTTACATATAACAAATTTAACACCTCTTCAAAACTTGTTTGTTTGTCAGTGTCAGCCTTGCATGGTGTCCAGTTTAGAACAGGAATGTTTAAATTTCCATTATAGAAGTCAGCAACACTAAAGGAAATAATATCTTGTATCAGGGTCAGACTTGTCTCTGGTTGTTCTTTAATATTGAGCAAGTATACAAGGACTGTTGGGAATAGTCAGATTAATAAATGGCAGAGTATAAATTAAAAATGTCTCTCAATAGATCTTTCATTTTGAATTCGGCTGCCAGGTATATTGCCTTGTCCTGATAAAGTGTATAGGTTCCACACTCACCATGACACATTTCGTGCCTGCGGGTTTCTTAAGCAAGTGACTGGGAACGAGTCTGCATCAGTGTGCTAATGTCATGGTAGATAATTAGGGTGTTATACGAAACATGTAGTGATGAGCACATTTGCACAACTAAAATCATCTGGAATGCCGAATGCAGCCAGTGGCGGATACTTTGCAAATATTGGGGAGAGAAAATTAGGTGGGACCCATCACACCTTGTAAGTAGTGCTTCCACTCTTGGACTAAAAATTATTAGGAGAGGCAAGCACCCCATCCCCTCGCCCCCTTAATGATCGCCAATGAATGATGCGTTCAAAGGGTATTCGCTCAGCAATAAAGCAAAACCGTAAATCATTATAACCCCGAATGACATGTACTGTAGACTACAAATTAACTAATTATATAAGAAACTGATTTACCTTTTGTTGACTGTCTTAGAGGCTGCAACTTCAGGGGTTTGTGCACTCTAGATAAATGAGGTACTATAAGTTAAAATAAGTTATATGGTGACACACATTGC